>JAQIWG010002551.1:0-20073 GCA_034695025.1 Chamaedrilus cognettii | reverse complement strand
ACTGTTTCCATAACATTGAAATTGCATTCAGTGAAATTAGCCAGCCATTTACGCATGGTAAGGGAATATTTCTATTTGCACTTTGAGGCAATTAAAATATTCCTTCATTGAATTGAAAAATTTCTCATGCTCAGACAGGCTGCTAATAGCATTACCCATTTTTTGGTACTTTCATATTGCTGCTATTGCATGCATTAAACAACATATCCATATTTTCAACAAACTGAGCAGTATGAACGGCGTCCTGTCTATTTTGCCTAAAACTGACAACGTATTAATACCCGCCGCAACACTCTGACTCAAAACTAGGGCTGCAAGGGGGACACGCATATTGCTAAATGGAGGCAGCTCAAGATGTTTGTCAGTTAATTAGGGAGCCATGCGTATCGCCAAAGTTTTGTCAAAGTTATAAATTTGTTCGACAGGTTTCCAAAGAATACGATGATCACTAAAAATAAAACCATGTTTTTAAAAGTTATTTCAGTAAGTGTGGAGGGTCATAGATCACATAAACAACTTCATTATCATTTTGGATAAAGGGCTGCTCGACAGAGATTTTTTCTAGTTTTTCCAAATAGCAACGGTTTGCTGGGCCCTGATCACAGATCAAGGCTCTGACATGCACATCAGCCAAATGCAATTTCGTCAACAATCATGAACTAATTTCTGTAACATACTGGGCATAGCAGAGCCACAAAAAAGAAAATAACCAAGAGGCTGTTTCCAGTTTTTGCGAATTCCACGCAGCATGAAAACTAAAGCGTGATTAGCCTGAAATCTTGTACGACCATGAAGATCGTAATCTTCAAAACCATCACTTTTGTTACTTATATATTCTGTGCTACTAGTTCGGAAAAATTAATTACACAATAATATGAATATGTGCAATGAATTCAAACAATCAATCGCCCGTGATAGATTCTGTGCTGATTCGTTTGAATTTGAAACGAAACCTGCATGAACTTGATCGAATGGCATTGGACGGTGAGGATCGTCTCGGAGCTAGGCTCTCATTGACAGTAGCTTAACTAATCTGCATAGGATTGAACCATTAATTGCACCCGAACGCTATGCAGCAATCGAGAATCCTCTCCAGCAGCTAGCATTAATTTTTGATTCCAATTCCCACCACCCAGCTTCAGCCAAACTGTTACAGTTACGGTTCATAATACCCAAGATCAAGCACCAGTAACTGGTACGGGAAGTGAAGCAGCAGGAGCGTCTCGATTTCGTGCGGAACGAAGAGTGCGTGCTTCAGGTAACGAACGCTATGCATTTAACTTATTATCCTTGTTTTATGATCGAATGATAATTTGAGGGTGATGCTAATCACCGTATGGGGGGCATACGGAGGCGTACGGAGCCGTACGGAGGCATATGACCACCGTGCGAAGCTGTAGGCCTAGTTTATAGGCTAACGTTGAGGACCCAACGGACTCTGTTGCATGACAAAGTTGTATGTAGGTTGTGTAGGAAGTTAGGCCTTTTACATAGGTAATGAATGCTACAGAGGTTATCGTCGCCTCTAAATTTACAGTTACGTTTATACCTTATTGAATATTTAAGAAGGGGTTTACACATTTTTTAAATGTATGTATTATAGGGGTCAAACTGCACCCGTGGAAGGGTTAGGTTATATTATATATATAGGTTATTAAGGGTTCACTTCTGACAACATGTTGTGGGAAGTGGTTGGTTATCCTACTTTTATATACTTTGCATCAGTGCATTATTTGCGGAATCTTCGGAAACACTCAATACTGTCTGAAGAGAATCCAAGAGTTTTGGACCAATAACACTGATACACTGCTTTCGGATATTAGAGAGATATGAAATCGAAACAAAGTCATGAATATTTCGCATGTCATAGAAATTATTAAAATTTATATATCATTGAGATTATTATATTTATCTACCAAGCAATAGCGTATGCAAGCAACGGTAGAAGGAAATTTTTACATTTGTACATAGAAAGCGTGCAGTTTGCGGATATTAAGAACTTTTAATAGCTGCTTACAGAAAGGACCTGCTGAAGGTTGAAACGGTGAAGCGGTTATTAATCGTACAGCTCTATTCTGTAGTACTTCTAATTTACGAATGGCTGTGGCGCTATCACTTCCCCGTACTATGCAACAGTACATCAACCTTTAACTATCGGGGGGGGGGGGGGGGTAGGGTTGGGAGTTTAACCCCCCTATTTCAGGCTGAAACCCCCCTGTTCTTATATTGCTTATTCTTTTTGGTAACGAAAAACCCCTGTCAGCAGCACCCCCCCCCCCCATCGCGACTACCTCGTCAGCCGATCCGCCGCTACCCCTCCTGTCTTTTTCCGACAATGCAAGCACTGGGGGCCATACAATAAGCGTGCAATAATCTTAGTTCTGAAGGGAGAGAGTTCAGGGAGGGTGTTAATTATCTTTAGATTCGGTATTTGCCGCTTGAGGGGGGTGTTGTGCAAATCTATGGCACTTAGAAACTTGTCCATTGTTGTTTGCTGGTGGGGCTTTGTCACACACGGAGGCATCGATGGGTTTTCTCGTCTAATTACGTATTTGGGTTGCGCAACATCAAGCGACTCAGGCACGGTGCTACGTCTGTTCGCTTCTGCCGCTGTTTCAAACGACTTACCATCACGTGTTCGCTCAGACCACAGCTATGAGAATTTGCACGTCGCATTTCTGATGAACATCTTGCGTGGTACTCAGCGAGCAAGTCATATTACTGGGGAATCCGTCCACAATCAGCGAAGTAACAGATCCGTTGTACATTCAGTATTACGAACTGGAGGATGCTGGACTCCTCTCTCCAGATAATGTTGTCCACCGCTCTGTAACATATATTTTTATATGTAATTGCATATTTTTAACGTTGGCTTCATTAATTTCTGCTTCAGTTAAGTTCATGTAGCCTACATGTGAAGCTACTGTGCTTACCATAGTATCAGTGACAATATTTCCTTTGAAATTCTGGTACATGAAACCACTTTGCTTCTCATTCCTCGCACCTCCTCCCTCGACGAAGGTGGAACGCATGAAAGTGTGGCGTATACACTATACATGCATGCACATGTAGGCCGAAAGGATGTAGCATAATTTGGAAGAATTTCGCGAAGAGATCAACCTCGCAATCAGGACAAGCGCCAAAATAAAGCTGCATGTCTAATAAGCTGCATGCATGACTTCCAAAACGCGAAAATGGAATGCAGCAATTTTTCGGGGAGACCGCCAAAATGACATACAGAAAATACTTCATGTTCTACAGCAGGCTATATGCGTAGGCCTATTTTGTAGGCATTGTGTGCGCGCATAGCAGTGCTGCACGACATTGCAGAAGCAGCGGGGATGGAGGGGGGGGGAGAAAGTTGTTCAAGATTTGTTGTTTGTTGTTCAGGATCTATACAGCCTAAATTCGACCCTTAAGACTACATAATAGGCTACAGCCATTACTTGGGAAAATTCATGAAGTACGAACTGTACGATCAACAAATAATTGTCTGGATATCTTGACAGGTTTTACGGCAGAGTTTTATTGTCCAGAAACGAACTCGTCACAGTTATAGCAATAGGTGCGTGCACCTACAGGTATTGATTACACTATACTTGGTGCATGTAAATCCGATTCTGCATTCAGAATTGTATTCTACAAGATTAAGAAACACGACCGTTAAACAAAATTTCTAAGATATTAAAATAAGTGTAACATACTAAGATTACGCAAGCGATACAAATATCTTCAAATATTTGTAGATACCATTAATTCATTTAAGAACATGTGCACCTGATGGGCTGATGCTCTCAGCCAATGGCTGTTAAGAGCTATATTATATTTTCTCCACGAGACAAGACAACAACATTATGACAACGCATTATACTTCTAAGTTCTATTAAATTGTGTCGCCCACGCGCTAGAATGTGCGCATGGGCGCGCGGGAGAAGCTCTTGATGCCGCTACCCTCCCCCCTCTGGCTTTCTTATCGTACCTTAAATGGCGGAGCAATATTGAACTAAAGTGACAAACTGGCAATCCGCGCACTATTACATCCAAGAAGTTAGATTCACAGTCGTATTCGGAAACATCAATAATCGGACGAAATCGGTCCTGATGTAAAAGGTCAATTAATGCTTTAACATTATGTTTTTCATGTAAAAAGGAAGAACAAGTGATCATTTGCAAAAATTATTTTGGGAACAAAACATTTGATTTATTAATATTTCTATTTCAATCATATCTAAATAATTGACATTAAAAATACATTAATTTAGACGTTTATGTTTATTGTTAATAGTCATAGTAATAGCTCTTTTGTTTTTAATTTTCTGTTTTCAAATTGATGTTTGGTATTTGCTGAACTGTTGGAATCGTATGTTGTTCCAAATATGAATGTGAATCTAACTTGTGCAACGCCACATGTGTTAACCGCAGTTTATTACTTATCATACCAATCGCCATTGGTTTAAACGTCAGCCAATGAGGTGTCTGAATATAATCGAATTAACGATATCTCTAAGTGATTTAAAGATATCTTTAAATCATTTTAAAATATCCGCAAATGAATTGCAGATATCAATAAATGAATTTTGGATGTCTCTCAATGAGTGCATTTATTGATATCAAGAATTGAATTCTTGATTTATCTGCAATTGATTTTAATATATCTGTAAATGATTTGAAGATATCTTGAAATCATTTAGAGATATCTTCAAAAATTTAAAGATATCTCTTAATATGGACCAAATACTAATAGGGCTTTCCACATATACGACTTCGATACATCCGAAAAAACTAAAGCAACAGAAATGTTGAGAAAGTAGCGTACATGTAGCCTACGTACTGCATAGCCTACGTGTAGGCCTACAACGCATCCTGAGCAGTGTTTCTTGCAGGATATTTTTCGGGGGGGTGAAGAACTTTTCAGGAGAGGTGTAATTGAAGTTTTGCTCTTTCTTGTCCGTACCGGACTCACGACCGGGGGCCGGGGGGGGGGGGGGGGGTACGGACAGAAATATTTTGCAATATATTGTTAACAGTTCACCTTTCTTGTCTATCTTTGACATGATCGTTAATTTGATTGATCCATCATGATCGATCTTTGAGACTTTGACGCGACTCACCCTCCCGGGAGGGTCAGCCGTTGGAGGAGTGTCCAGCAAAAAACTGGGTGGTTAAACCCCGTCCCAGTGACCCGACGATGAAATACATTGACAATATGGGCTATTGAGGATAATTGGCCCATGTATCACGGGCAGCGTTCGAAGGGGTTTTTAGATTACAGTAATTTATGGTAATCTAAGATCGGTAATTTACTTTTAATCTATTCTAAATAGATTACGGTAAGTTTAAAGAAATTACCGATTTGGTAATTTATCCTGACTTTTTTCTTTCAAACAGCCTAGATTCTTGGCACGCTATGCACTTGAAATCTCATGACAGCAACCGGGCCCGTTTCGTTGAAAACATGGTTGTTTTTGACGGAAAATAATTCGATATAGAATCGCAGCACGATTTGGAAATTTTATTTAATATTTCAAATCGTTCTTATGGCAAGCCCTATTAGTATTTAGACCATATTTAGAGATATCTCTAAATATTTGAACATATCTTCAAATAATTGCTGATATCTTTAAATGATTTGAAGATACCTTCAAATATTCAAAGATATCTTTAGGTGAATAATAAATATCTTCATATCAATTTTAGATATCAATGATGGTTTTACAAATATCTCAAATTTATTTGTAGATATCTTCAAATATTGCCTAATTACTGATATCAACAATTGCTTTACAGATATCTTTAATTAATTTATTCATATCTGCAATTCATTTAAAGATATCTAGAAATGAATTGATGATATCTTCAAATGATTTAAAGATGTCTTCAACTATTTGCAGATATCTGCAATTATTTGAAGATATCTCCACTTATTTGTAGATATCTGCAATATTTGCAGATATCGTCAAATATTTAGAGATATGTTCAATTCATTTAAGGATATGTGCACCTGATTGGCTACTGCTCTCAGCCAATGGCTGCTAAAAGATATATTGAGTTTTCTTCGCAAGACAAGAACATAATGACAACGCCCTACTTCTAAGTTCTATTAAATTTTATCTCTCACGCGCTAGAATTTGCGGCTGGGCGCGGCGGGAGGATCTCCTGATGCCGCTGCCTTTCCCTCTGTCCCCCTGTGGCTTTCTTGTTGTACATTAAATGGCTGAGAAATATAGACCTAAAGTGAGCAACTGGCAATCCGCGCAATATCACGTCCAACAAGTTGAATTCACAGTCATATTCGGAAACATCCTGGTCCTGATGTAAAAGGCCTATTGATGTTTTAACATTAAATTTTTTGTAAGGAGGAGAAACAAGTAATCATTTACAAAATTTGTTTTGTGAACAAAACTTTTGATTTATAAATATTTCAATTTCAATTTGGTCTAAATACCTGAAATTAAAAATATATCAATTAAGACGTTTATGTTGATTGTTATTAATCATTGTAGTCGTTTTTTTGCGGTTAATTTTTTGTTTTCACACTGATGTTTAGTGTTTGCTGAACTGTTGGAATCAAATGATTTCCCAAATATGAATGACAATCTAATTTGTGCAACGCCACATTGTGTTGGTGTTAACCGCACGCCGTAACTGTTTATTACTGGTCATACTAATCGCCCTTGGTTTAAACGTCAGCCAATGAGGTATCTGCAAATAATCGATTTAAAGATATCTTTAAATGATTTGAAGATATCTTTAAATCATTTAAAGATATAAAAAATATAGAGATGCAATAAATGAATTCTAGATATATTTAAATGTGTGCATTTATTGATATCAAGAATTGAATTCTGGATATCTGCAATTGATTTGAAGATATCTCTAAATGATTTCAAGATATCTTCAAATCATTTAGAGATATCTTCAAGTGTTTAAAGA
The DNA here is from genome assembly GCA_034695025.1 of Chamaedrilus cognettii. NCBI lineage: Eukaryota > Metazoa > Annelida > Clitellata > Enchytraeida > Enchytraeidae > Chamaedrilus > Chamaedrilus cognettii. Next base: position 13,140 of record JAQIWG010002551.1, on the reverse strand, counting down.
CATCTCTAAATATGGACCAAATACTAATGGAGCTTGCCATATATTAATGCTTTAACATACATTTTTTATAAAGATTAAGAACAAGTGATCATTTATGAAATATGCTTTGTGAACAAAACTTTTGATTTATTTATATTTCAATTTCAATTTGGCCTATATACATGACATTAAAAATATATCAATTGGAACGTTTATGTTGATTGCTAATAATCATTGTAGTAAACTCATTTTTGTTGTTGATTTTTTGTTTTCACACTAATGTTTGGTATATACCAAACTGTTGGAATCAAATGTTATCCCAAATATGAATGTGAATCTAACTTGTGCAACGCCACATCGTGTAGGCGTTTGCCGCACGCAGTAACTGTATATTACTGTTCATACCATTGGTTTCAACGTCAGCCAATGAGGTATCTGCAAATAATCGATTTAAAGATATATCTAAATTATTTGAAGATATCTTTAAATCGTTTAAAGATATCTGCAAATGAATTGCAGATTTCAATAGATGAATTCTAGATAGCTCTAAATGATTTAAAGATATCTTCAAATATTTAGGGATATCTCTAAATATGGACCAAATACTAATAGGGCTTGCCATACGTTCTGTAGCTTGCCGGTCAGGAATTTGCGTAGTTTGATTATCATAGATCACTATAGATTACCGGTAATTTAATATTAGATTACCGGTAATCTAAATATTTTTAGTTTACTGGTAATTTTCGTACGCTATTAACGGCTCGCCCAAACGCTGAAGATTTGGCCATCTTACATAGCAACATAAATTTTTACATAATCGTGCAGAATATTTGCCGGGCACTAGATGCGTATATGGAGCCACGCCGATATTTTACAGTAGGATACGCTGCTAGGCAAGCTCGCTAGTTACTGTTGACATGTGTTGATGCAATATTATACATCCTTGGCCAAAATATAACGGCGGGAGAAGCGTTGCCGGTTATTTTAGTCCATGGGCCTGGGTCCCGAAAATCACATATTGGTACCACCCGGATGGAGCACGACAAAACCTAGTTGCCATTTTACATTAGCTATGTATGCCTAGTTTATATTTTGATATGATTGCCTTTTCTGCGTCACAGCTAAATGACCACGGCACCATTTTTTTAAATGGCCGCTGCATCATATGAATTTCAGGCAAAAATGTCTATTTACTCGTTTTTGTGCAGAGATACCACGAAGATGCATAGAAACAAAATGATCATGCTTCTACGATCAGTAATTCAAAAACTGCAGCTCTTGATGTCCGTCATTGATGCAGAAGGTCAAATAATTTCATAGCTTGGCTTCGTGTCAGTATACCTAGTTTCCATGGTGTCAACGGCAGTAACAATTGTAAAAACAATAGTACAAACCAATAGTACTACTAAAATCAATAGTAAAAATAGTACATGAAAAAATCTCTCTGGGTTTCAAAACGCGCGTGTCAAGTTGACCAGGGAACGAATCGTTGTTCATGAATGCAGTCTGCACGTCTCTCTCTTGTCGTTGTGACGCGTGATTTATTTGTGCTAACGCGTCAGACTTTAGAATCATAGCTACATGTATGTCCTGCACTAAGGTGGACTGTCTTTGACACTGAGAAACTGACATTCCTGATCAACGCGTCTTTTTCCTCTGTAGGACATATAGGGCAGGCACTTTGATCTCGACCTACTGCATCCCTGTCGACTAAATAGTCAGTTAAATTTAAATTAAACAATTTTCTTTGCGGCACCATCGAGTGTTAGATCGCTACCTCTGATCACTGCTCTCAAAAAAGTGAAATCTGTGCTGTCAGGCGAATCGAAGATTACATGATTCTACTGGCAATCCATGTCAGTCACCTCATGCAAACTGGGGATTGGTTTGCAGCCCAGAGCTCTCATGGTGTGTCGTAAGAGACAACTAAATAAATGTATCGGTTACATGGCCCCGAAGCATTGAACCGGACTGATATTGTCTTTTGGAGCACGCGGTCATCAAGCTTCTTAAAGCATCTACTGGCAGCCATTTTGAAAACTTGATTGCATTTTCATAATATTATCAAATAAATGAATTGCTTGGCGACAATCGTGTAATCTATAGTCTACTCTATATCAATCACTTCGGCCGACATCTTCGATAGTATAAGTCTCCGAGTAATTTCAAGTTGTTCCAATTGACGCATTTAGAGGCATCCAATACGTAACTGGATTATGTAACTCAGATCCATGTAAAAACGCAGGGGCACCGGCGCCTGTGGAGGGCAGGAGGATTAAGGTTAGATAAACGCCATTCCCCCCCCCCAGAAAAAGATGGGGGGCAATTTCCCCTGAAAAATTTAATTTTTCTCCTAACAAAAATTGAGAAAGGTGGGGAGGGAAAAGTCCCTCATAACTATTAATGGCTTTAAAAAGAAATATGTACTTAATACATGCAGCAAAAAAGAGAATACTCTCAGAAATAACTCTATATCCACTTTTTGTCAAAACAGAGCAGTCAACGCTATTAGAAAGAGCCTAATCTTATGTATATTTTCCGCTTATCTATCGGTGTGATAGCCGCTAAGAAATAACCAGTATCATGTAACCAACCATTAAAACCCTCTATGTCCAAAAAATCAAATGTTTTTAGAATTATAAACCTTTATGTCCATACGTGACCAATGGTAGCTTTGAATGCGACCCACGTGACAAGTATTCCAACCGTCAAAAATGTTAACGATCATGGCCTCCGGGTCACCGGGTAGAACGCGCCACGCGGACACCTAAACGCCTCAAATTCTACATTCCAGCAATATTTAATCAATTTTTAGGATGTGCAGCCATGAACCAGACTGTTGCTTTTTTAAAGCCGAATTGAAAACTTTTTGATGAAAGATAGCCTTTAAAATAAGATTTTTTTTTCGCAAGTTGAGCAAGCCGACATTATTATAATCCTCTGTTAAATTTTTACAACCCTAGCACGATTTTAAAAATAACCACGCTTCTTCAAGAATGCATCGATTCAATGCCTCAGTTATTCTAAAGATAGGCTAAGGTTTATATTGAACACAGTTCAGCGTGGTATTTGCGTAAGATCTTTGCAATACATCAGTTCAAACTTTCAATATCGATTTGCTCCGTTTGATGGCATATGGATAGAGGCTATTAAGTCTTATTATTATGTCATTATATAGTCTGGTAAAACATATGCGGAAAATAATCAGACGACTAGCGGTTTGGCTTATAGTTAGGCATGGCTTGTCATTCTGTAGATCGTCAGCTATTATATAGGCCTATAGAACTCAAGACAAGTTTGCCTATGGGGCACGTATTAAAGAGAGTAAAGTTAATTCAAAGTCCTCTGCGTCTCTTGAACTACATGAACTTTTGATGAGTAAAAACTCAAATGCTTTCTGGAATACTTGGAAGCACAAAGTCTGTTCGACTAGTAATGTGCTACCGTGTATTGATGGCTGCTATGATGATTCACAAGTTTGCGAAAAAATTAAGAATTTTTTTGCTTCGGTCTGTACGGTCAACTCCAAAGAAAACGATTTGAAAATAAAAGAAGCTTTTGGGGTTAAGTTTGCATCCTACTCCGAAAGACAGTATTTAAGGGGAATTAATTCTGAGAGCTTAAATTCTTAATTAATTAGCATATGTGTTAGTATATGTTAGCATATTGCGAAGATTAAAGTTGGAAAAGCTGCGGGATTGAATAACTTGCAGTCAGAGCACGTAATTTATGCTCATCAAAGCGTACATATGATACTGGCCAGATTATTTAATCTCATGCTGCAATGTGAATATGTTCCGAAAGATTTCGGTCGTGGTCTTCTTATTCTGATTCCAAAGGAATCCGGTAGGAAGAGCATGATGAGCGTAGATCAATTCCGAGGAATAACGATTAGTCCTGTGATTTCTAAGATTTTTGAGCATTGTGTGATGATGCTGTATGATAGGTTTTTTCAAACGTCTGAGAGACAATTTGGCTACAAGAGTAAGGTTGGTTGCCCTAGCGCCATCTTTACGGTTCGTAATGTTTTCGACTTTTTTGTTGAAAATAGCTCTACAGTCAATGTGTGCTGCTTAGACATTTCTAAGGCTTTTGATCGAATTAATCACCATGCTTTGTTTGTCAAGCATTTGAATAAGGGGTTTCCTCTTAAACTAGTGCTCCTACTAAAAGATTGGTACACGCACTCATTCTGCTGTGTGAAATGGGGTAGCGCTGTCTCAGACGCTTTTCCCATGTCGGCTGGGGTGAGACAGGGTGGTGTCCTCTCTGCCCCACTCTTTAACATTTACGTTGACAATATCCTAAAAAGACTTGATAATTCTGGTTGTACTATGGCAGGTTTGAATTTAGATTCTTTCCTCTACGCTGACGATTTAATTTTACTAAGCCCTTCCGTTAATGAACTACAGAGTATGATTGATATCTACAGTGATGAGCTTGACCCTATTGATTTAAAACTGAATATTTCGAAATCTTTCTGTATAAGAATTGGTAGGCGGTGGCATAGTGAATGCAGAAAAATTAACGTCCAAGGTGCTTCAATTCCTTGGACCTCAGAAATTATTTATCTGGGTATTACTGTTGTTGCGGGGATTAAATTTAAGTGTTGCCACGATAGATTAAAATGGAAGTTCTACTCAAGTTTCAACGCTATCTACGGAAAGCTTGAAAAACTTGGTGATCCCATTGTTACGTTGAATCTGATTTTTAATGTCGCCCTTCCCTGCCCCATTTATGCCCAGGAAGCCTTGCCACCGCTTACAAAGTCCAGCTCAAAGTCCATTGATCATCCTTAGAGCAGAGTTCTCATGAAAATCTTTAACACATTTGATACCAAAATTGTTAGTCAGTGTAAATTCTACACTGGCTGTTTGCCAGTGAAGCACGTTGTTACACTACGCAAAATAAATTTTTTGGACTCGCTGAAATTAAGCCCTTGTTACATATTGAGAGCCCTGTATGATTTGTCAGGCAATGGTGAACTGTCACGACTAGCTGCTTCTTACAACGTATCAACGCAGTCGTTAGTGCTTGACTCGTCACGTGTCATCAATGACTATTCCGCTAATTGTGTGAACGCTATCACCTGGTGTTGTGAATTTCACCTTAATTTAGCTCGCACTTCAACTGTATGTTTATTTAAGTTTCTTTTTCTTTATTGTGTTCTGCCTTGATGGTGAGTTAAAGATTTATATATATCTGTTTTGTCTTATTTGATCTTATGCGGACAAAATTAGTTTATTAATTTTTTGAAGTTTTGGTTCTTCATACTAGTCCATGCAATAACAGCGAAGCGCTGTGGTGTAGTGGTTAAGGCGTTGGACAAAGAATCCGGGACTGGGTTCAAGTCCCGCGCTGGTGTAGACACCGGCATCAGGACTCGAATCCAGGTCTCTGAACTCTCTGTCAGTCGCCTTAACCACTACACCACAGCGCCTTGCTCTATGAATATAAATAACATATTTATTCATTTGCTGTAATGTATTGCTTAGCAATGTAATATCAAATTGTTTTTCACTAGACCAAGATCATTGACGAAAAAGGAAGAATCGTTCGGATCGGTGAGACTGGCGAAGTCTGTTTCCGTGGATACGGGACAATGCTTTGCTACTGGGGCGATCAGGAGCAGACGGACAGGGCAATCACTAAAGATCGCTGGTACAAAACAGGGTATGTGTAATACAGCATATTATTTTCATTCACAGAGTTCACTTTAGCCCTTACAAAATAGGAGTAACGTTACGCCTGCTGCTTATAAAATAGGAGTAGTGCATTCCTATGCCTTTCAAAAAAGGAGTAGGCCTAGAGTAGGCCTACTTCACCATCGTCTATTTTTATGAGTAATGCTACTCCTACCCATTTCTAAATCCGAGTAGAGTTTAAAAAGAAACGTTGTTTTTTGTAGTACTACTCCAACTAAAGTTATCCCTGCTCATTCATGTGTATTTTCATTCAGCATTAGTCCATTCACAGCATTGGAACGGATGAATGAGGAAGACTGGGTATCAGCATGTAGATATATTGTTGTGAAGGAAGTTGGGAAGGAGAGGGGGAAGAAAACATGGAGGCAGGCGGTGGAGAGCGCTATGAAGGAGCATGGCATGAGTAGAGAGATGGCAACAGGAGTCATAGAGGAGTCTCGTCGTGGGAAACATACATACTGTGCCAGCATGAACAAGTGGACGTAAAACGTAAATGATGATGATGATGTGCTATCAGCTGCTATGAAAAATGCAACTTTCTGAATTTTAGCTACCTATGATGTAAAACATGAAATTTCGCATGCAAGTAATTTGGACTAATTTGCCAATCGAACAAATCATGAAAATGACATGCGCGAAAATAAAGCTGCAGAAGCTGCATCTAAAACTGTAAAAAACGAATTTTTTGCTGCATGTTATTGTTTCGGTTTTGCCTCTGAGAAATTAAGCTGCATTAAATTTTCGCGTGTTTGACGACTGCCCATTACGTCAAGCTTCTGGAGCTATATTCTTCTGCATGTCATTTTTGCGAGTTTTGCCGATTCCCGAAATTCGCGAAAATGACATGCACGTGAAAATGACATGCACGTGAAAATTTCATGTTTTACATTAGGAAGTTCTCAAAAACGTGAAAATAAAGTGCAGCTAAATTTCTCGGAGGCAAAACTTCAAAAATCACATGCTGCTAAAATTTCATGGTTTACATCATTGACCCCGTGGTTTTTTCACTCTTAGCAGATGAAAGAACAAAGACAAAGCCATACCATACCATGGCAAGTCTGTATTGTACAGTGTCTTGGTATAATATTAGTTTTATTTAAGTAGGCCTATTTTACTTTTTCTGCAGTTGTGGGCAGACTCAATGTTTAGACTGGATTCTCAACGTTTAGTGAATTATACTATAAGATATATATTTATGTATATATTATTTATATAATCATATATCACATCATTTCTGTATCAAGTATGGCAAAGAAAGTCATAACAAATCAGGCGCTTCATTTTCTTTTTGCCAGTGACATTGGTGTACTGGATAAGGAAGGATATCTTCGAATCATTGGACGCATAAAGGATATGATCATACGCGGTGGAGAAAATATCTATCCATCGGAGATTGAAAATTTTCTCTACAAGCATCCTAAAGTCTCAGAAATTCACGTAATTACAACATTTTAAAAACTTGTCAAAAATCAATACGCATGCATGTCGTCACGAATCAATTTATAGAAGGCAATTTGCAATATTTGATAATTGGTGTTTTCAGAGTTAATTACGTTTAGCCCTGATAAAACTCACAGAGTTACCTCCTAAAACAGGCATGGTACAACCGCACAGCCTTTAAAAACTGCGTAAGCCTACGCCACCATGGTCGATTTTGACGCCTAAGGCGACGCCTGTCCCATTTCAAATTTGGCGTATGGGCCTACAATTTGCAAAAAGCTTTATGCTTGATACTAAACCTAATCCTGAGGGCTGATTTCTCCAACACGAATTTAATGGTCGTTCAGGATTTAACCCACCTTTTTGCATAGGCTAAATCCTGAACCACCATTAAATCTGTGCTGGAGAAACCAGCCCTGAGTGTTTTACTTAGGATTATTTAGACGCAAATTGATTCAATCTTTTTCTTGTGAATGAGATCTGACAGAAATTATTTCAACATACAAATATCATCTGGATGACCCTTTAATCTAGTAATCTATGACCCCAAACAGGGATAACACTGTCCAAATTTGTATTTCTGCATCATAAATCACTAAATTATGCCATCCATCTTCCAACCTTAATTTTCGTTCAATTGCCTTAAATATTAATTTTTTTCGTAGATTAATCAAATACATTTTCGCGTGAGTTTTTATCACGCCCAATTTTTGTTTAATGAAAAAAACAGAATTAACACGTAGGGAGAGAATACAACAGAAAATATAAACTGGAAAACACATTTTTCCAGGTGATAGGTGTCCCGGACGAGCGATTAGGAGAGCAAGTGGCGGCTTGGATCAGAGTCAAGCCCGGAGAGAAGTTGAGCGCTGAGGAAGTGAAGGACTACTGCAAGGGACAGGCATGTAGTTTTGCTATGCTTTAAAATTCATTATACAGGATTTAAAACAAATGCATAAAAAATGTGCGCTCTAAAAAATAGTGCATTTAAAAAAAAAATTCATGCAGATTGTCTAGTATTTAATTTGAATACGTCAGCTGAAATGTATTTTCTAACTTAATTTTGCGTCAATTATTTGCAGATAGCCCACTACAAGATCCCGTCCTACATCAGTTTTGTTAATGAATACCCGATGACAGTCACTGGCAAGGTACAGAAGTATCGGATGCGTGAGATGGCTGTCAAAATGTATGGACTGGACAAAACAGACCGGCTATGTGATACCGGTGATACAAAAGTATAGTTCATTTCACAGATTGTATAAATTTAACAATTTAGCGTATTGCATGCGCTATAGCATTGTGCTCTTTTCAACATCAGGGGAGACTTTTCACGTCAGTGTTGTGGTCACTTTAGCTAGGTTACCCAGTTTAATGTCCACTTGCTCGGGCACATTTGAAGCTTACACTGTCAATTACTTGAGTTTACATATTAATTTTGTCCATCAAACTTTTAAATGCCGTGTTTTGTATTTAGACAGGCGCGCAGTTTCAATCAATCTAAGAACTGGATTGCTTTTCTAGTTAAAACAGTAAAAGAAAGATGTACACCAAGTATAATTATGTTGCATGATCTTGTTTGATGAAGTTAGGCACTTTTACCTAATTATTGCGCATTTTTCTTAATTTTTTGCTGCATAATTATTTGTTTCTTACATTTAATTCTTGCCACAAGAAATGCTGCTGATGAATTGCATCAGCAGAAATAGTAAATAGTTGTAGAGATGTTTATCATAATTGATATCTAAGGTGTTATATGAAGTAAATACGCAGCAGATTTAATTATAACTCTTAGATTCAGGATTAATTAGTTATGGCACTCTACTTAAAATTGCTTATCAACAATTAAAATTTACTATTGCTTAATTGCTTATTACAAAAATCATGAAATCACTGAATGATCTGTAACTTTTTTCTTCACGTAACTATTATATATGCATGCTGTTGCCGATATTGAATTGATTTTGATGAAATTATTTAAATCTGTGAAGTTAACAATTAAAGTTGTACGCGTTACAGAGATTACTATTTATACCAATACAATATTTTATTGCTTACTCATACTACATAGAATATTTAATACTTATACAAAACTTAACGATAAAAAGAACTTTTTGCTGTTTTGCATTCCTCTGCTTCTGCCTTATAATTTGGACCCACATTCAGATTCAGGACAGTAAAACATGAAGCATATTGCAAAACAAGATTTTTTTTGCTGCATGTTATTTTTGCAATTTTTGCTTATCAAAATTGTCCTTAAATTTCACGTTTTTGAGGACTGCCCATTATGAATGGCTTCTGCAACTTTATTTTCGCGAGTGTCATTTTCACGAGTTTTTTCAGATTTGTGAAATTCGCCAAAATGACGCGCACGTGAAAATTTTCATGTTTTCTGTGAATCCCATTTTCATGTTTTTCATGAATCTCATTATTAATCATCGTTTGATCCCTCAGCATCTTAGAGTGCAACAGATCATACTAATGCATAATTTTATAGTAGCCTACTGTCTAGAGTCAAAACATCAGTCACTCAAAAATATACACGATTGCCTACAAAACATCTGAAACACTGATCCCGTGAGCAGTAGACTTACTGCATACACAGCGGTCACTAAGTTTTTCGACTGTAACAGCTTCTACTTAACGTTCTGCCTCTTTCACACCATTTACAGACATGTATAGGGTGAACAAAAATACTTGAATGCCTTGCACTCGCATGCATAGCTTAAGAAAGCATACCCTTTACAAACACGTAGAGGTAAAGCAAAAAAACTCTGATACCTTGCGTTCGCATGCATTACTTAAGAGATACTAATTTTTTTGCTCACCCTGTATACTACAATAATTGCAGACATAGCACATGTATTGTAATTTGAAATCAACAAAAAGTTTCTGCTAGGCTGCGAGTCCATTTATAGACAATTTTACATACTTTAATTTGAAAGTTTTGATTCAACGACAGCTTCTTTACCCTGCCAGTCTTAATTTGACTTCTATGAAACTATAAAAATGTTATTATTACAATTAAGGAAAGAAAATCGACAGGAGTTGATCACGCCTCCTTTTCCATATCAAAGCATTTTTAAAACGCATTAAACAAAATATGAATCACCATCTATACAATATATATTAATTATATTATTGGGATACATTTTTAAACCAAAAATTCAATGAAACTAGAAGCGCTCAGCAAAATAGGTTTACAAAAGTCTTTCCTGATAGTTGTTTTTCATATTTTCTCCGTAATCCAGATTCAGTTTTTACCACACTGAGCTGACAGCAATCCTAATTCTCAAATGCAAATCTGTAAATCCTGAAACAGCGCTTCAAACGGATGCGAGTAAAACATTCTAGTATTCCACATACAGGCACCTTCTATATACACTATACAGCGACAGAAAATAATACAGTGCTCACTGAACCAAGCAAATAAATCTGAGCAATCACGCCCAGTGATGCCACCGCTTGGAAAATTTCACTAGATTTAGAGATATTTTAGTGATCGACAGATGTGATTTTGAATACAATACTCGTATATCATGAGAATAAAAAATAAAATGAGCATTTCATAACGAAAGCTTGGAATATTTTTATTTTTAAATGCAATCGAGGGATATTTTTGGCTGAAATATCAAGAATCTCTGGAAATTCTATCTTGGTTCAATGGTATCACTGATCACGCCTAACGAACGCTACGCTACAATTCGTCATCATCGGCCTTTTTCCGAACGTCCCGAATGCGCCGCGCATGAATCTCGGTGGCCCTCTCACGCTGGTCCTTGTACTGGCGCTCCCAGTCCTCGACCTGCACCATGAACATCTTGTTGAAGCGATGACCTCGATATCTGCGCAGCAATACAAATCAGCATATACTGAATTGACAGTGTTGACATAGAATAATATAAATCAACAACATCTTGAGAAAAATGTATCTGTCACGATCAGCTAAATTTCTAAATACTGAATCACAAAATTAAATAGCCTAATACAATATCATATGTAAAATGTCACACTGTTAGAACAATGGGTGACATCTTTGGCTAAACTATAGGAACAAATTTAATAGTTGAGTGTTAACAATAAGTTGAAATGCAAAAAACGATTAAGATCGATAAATTGGTACAATACCAATAAATAAATAAAAATCAAACGTATCTACTGCAACAGCTAATTGTTCTAGCGCTAAGGTACTCTACGAACCAACGCGTGCTCCAAATGTATGGATCTTGACCGAATATTTATTTCAGAAACTGCTATGGCATACAACCGGTGTGCATAAATATTTCAAATCTGCATGTATATCACTGTAAAATAGGTAAATTACTTACTAAATAGGTAAATTGTGCCAGATCTTTGAAAGCGGCCCTATGCCGTCATACACTGCTGTAAATGTATTTCAAACGCCGCTAAGCAAACCACGGCAAGCCTACGCCGGACTTGTTCATCCATAACGAAAGTTTTGCAGAAATCATAAATTTTGCATCATACTTTGTCAAAACCAAGCACTGATATCCTACTATTCATGGAAACGGCGACTAAGCAACAATACGATGCCAGACTGCAGCTTTAGCCCAAGGTCAAACTAAAGAAGCCACCAGACACCCTAATATCGCGCACAGCACCGGTACTCACATTAGCAAAACGCCAAAGAGGAGTCCGATTGCGAGCCCGGATCCAACGACCACAAACCGAATCCGATTGGCCTGTGATCCGCGGAAATATCCCTCTTTCTTGATCTTTCCTATGTCGCGCCCTTCCATTGAAAATTTGCTCTATTTTCAAAAACTTAATAAATCAATTATTCTCAAAGATTAAATTAAATGGCCATAGTTTGCCCAGATAACAAATTTTAAAGTACTTTTTCGACACGCAATAATAATTTATTGCATTAGACTGTAGGCCTATTGTGTGAGGTATTGCATGACTATAACTGCCCTACATATGTAGTTTCTGATTGTTCAATGAGAAAATGGAGCAGAGCTAGGGCTACTATGTAGTTTTATGATCATTGCAAATTTGCATGCATTGTTGTTGCATGCATGCAAGCATAGGGCCTGTGCAAATCGAGGGTCTGGCGCTAAACGTGCATATCTGCAGAGGCGGTCAACAACGGATATGGAATTTTTAAAGTTTGAACTTGAATTATAAATCATCATGTCTGTGCCAGTTAAAATGGGGAATTACAAAGTGTTAATGTGTAATAGAAGAGGTGATATCCATTACATTGCATTTGAATAAAATTTTCTGCGCTTTATAAACAAGCTATAAATACGGAGAGGGTGCAACTTTTGCTGCTTTTGTGTACTTCTAGCTCCCGTTTCTGCATATGTGCACATTTGACTCTTAAATTTATCGTTTACTGTCACTTCTTTAAGTCGCTTGTGCACTTATAGCAGCACTCTTACCGTCAACTTATGCTTGCGACTACGCGCTAACTTCTAGTAGTCTCTTACGCACTTCTAACACCCAATGATTATTGCACACCGTAACCCTACTAGTAGGGTATTAGCATGCTAGACGTGAATTGAGTTGAGCCTCGGCAAGCATCGGATTGTAATAGTCATTGTTACTATAGCCTATACGCGGCGCTTAAACTACATGTACAGCACCCGCCCCCTCCCTCCGTACTAGCAAACTATATACTAAACTATAAGCCTAGACTCTAATGATTATATATAGCATACTATGTCAAAGAATTGTTATTCGTAGAGATTAGGCCTATTATAATTGCATCGTTATGTCTATATGCCCCTAGATTAATTTTTGAGGGGAATTAAATTAAGGGCCCTAATGGCCTCTACTGTTAATGTTAAGCCTTTAAGCAGCCACTGCGGTTGTTATTTTGTCGAGTTTATTACTGTTACCGGTGGCAATGGGTGATTTCAAGTCCACGGTGTTAAGAAAGTGTTGGAGTTGAGTTAAAGTTGAGTTAGAGCTGAGTTAGAGTTAGGGCTAACTCGATCTCAATCTGAACGTCTCAATCCGTTGCCCAGATTGGCACGGTGTTAGCGCCGCG
>JAQIWG010002550.1:0-20075 GCA_034695025.1 Chamaedrilus cognettii | reverse complement strand
TGGATCTTCCTTCAATCTACCTTTGATTTCACTACACTTTTTGTGAATCCACTTCCTGCACTTGCGACATTTGATTGCGTGTTTAAACCCACTCCTTCTCTGCATACTCCACATGGATATTTTCCTGAGCTCATGATTTGTCCAAATTTTCTTTGCACCTTAGTTTTCTTAAAGTTTACCCGAAGTCCCTTCACTGATTTTGCAATCCAAATCGCTCCATTTTGGAATCCAAAATCGCTAAAGTCCCTTCAGGTGATTTTGGAATAAGCCCATAGCCCCTGCCAATGGGCAGTGCTCGCTAGGAGGGCGCAAGTCACAAGTACGGTAAACAATAATGCAGGCTACATGAGCACCTGATCAATAGCTTAGTATTATAGGCCTACTAATGTTGAAATGTCGGTTAAGCGCCGATATCCTGGAGGGCTTCCATCACTGCACTATGATCACTGACTGCATCCCGCTGGATATAACGTGACTTTTATCAGTCAAAGGGTGCAGGGGCTGGAATTGATTTGGACAAATTGATGCAATCATTTTTATTTTAGGTTTTTACATCACATTACATTTGCATCTGTTAACAACAATCAATGACATCTATCAACAACCATGGCAACGTTCAGAGAAACTTCCGGGGCAAAAGTCTCTTTCTTCTTTTGAGGAGAATAAGTTAACTATTTTAAAGACACTGTGCCTTTAGATACCACAGTTCTGTTACTGTGCCCGGCATGATCGCTCACTGTATTGAACTGCTTGCAGGTGAGCGCCACATGGCCGATGTCCTCGAGGGGGAGGAGCTTGACAATGTTGATTAGTAGGTGAGGGGGAAGGCGGGGCAAGTAGTCCACCCTGCCCTCGGCGAGACGCTTCACGTAGCCAAGCACGCCCAGCCCCAGCGTGCGGCGGATCTCCCCTACGTGAAAAACAGCGCTCTCCGCTAAATCTATTGTACACTAATGGCTTTGTGCATTGCCCTTACTTCACACAGCCTTTGAGTGTTTGTTTTACGATATAGGAGATCGTATTATGTTCTACATAGCATAACATGTATACTGTAAAGTGTATCAGAAAAATCTATTCTCTTATCTACTATGACTTGGTGCATAGTAGTAGTATCTGCAAAGCAACGATTGCACTGACAAGTTTATCAAAATACATAATACATCACTATATTTTACATCACAATTTATTATATGATAATTGGCTATATACATTATGCACATAAAATATTAAGTAGTCGTAGATTGTATGGCTAACATAAAGAAGAACCAACAGCACTACGTCAAAATTATACACATTCTCTTATTTTGACTTATTGGATACATCCCAGAGGATATAAAATATATATTTTATAAAATAAACAATAGTTGTTAAATAATAAAATATAAATGGTTGATAAATAATAAAAAAAAAGCTGCAGAAGCTTAAGAATGGGCAAGTCCCAAATGAACGCAAAAAATGAAGTGCAACAAAACTTCTGAGACTTAAAATCGCGAAAATTACATGCAGCCAAAATTTATTGTTTTACAGTATTTTCCGCCAGACCTTGCGTTCTGTCGTCGAGGAGAAAATCTTCGTACGATTGCTTCACCTCAGTGGGATGCAGCTTAGAATCGTTGCGCAAGGATACCTTCCAGCAGCGGTAAATTATCTAGTGACAAAAAAGCACAAAAATTTTTTTTTAGTTGATATGATTTCATTATATCTAACTTCAATGTATTTTACAGTATAATTAGTGAAACGATTATGGCTTCAGTCGACTAACGCACCTCTCTGGCATTTCGCTATAAAAATTTACCCAAAATTCTCTATGTAAAATTATTAAATATTATTCATTTTAAGCCGGACTAGCCCCAAACATAAATCAACAAGAAATAACCCCAGCAAACCTTATTAATCAGACCCAACTAACTTCAAAGAAATCACAACGATTAGAGTTTACTACATCGTATATTCAGAAAAGGACATCCCTAATTAATGCAACTAACTGACCTAATAATTGTTGTGCACTGTGTAGGGCCTAGCCTACTATGCTAAGAGGTTGGAACTGAAATGCTGTTGGTCACAATGACAAGAAGATAGTATAAAATACTACGATCTACGTACCATGTAATTGTACGGTACTCAATAACATACAATATATTCACAATATCGAATTGCGCGCAGCATATCATACAACATGAAGTACACAGACATCATTCCAAAAACTATTACTGTATTGGTCCCAACTAAAAAAAGAAGAAATATGCCGGGGCTGCGGCCATAAATATTTAATCTGTCACTTACTGTGTCACTGTGCTTTTACATCCGGGTATTTTTTGAATACCGGGATGTAAAAGTTCTTAGATCTTTGGCCAATGCGGCAAGCAAGTTTTGAAAACGTAAAGGAGTTATTTTTAAAACAGTCCAGCTACTACTTTGAGCACGACGACGTTGGTTATAGTGTACCATACAGTCAGTGGCAGCCGCGCATTATACATGTAAGCCCTTTATTATAGCCTAATAGAAGTCTGGGTTACAGCAGCAGCTGCTTAACAAGTTACAGGCGCTGCATCTGCATGTGTTGTCAATACAGGGTGGCATAAAAGGGGTTAACGCTTGTGTTTTCATTACAAATAGACCTACTGCAAATTTATAATAGATAGGCCTAAGCCTACTGCAGTCCGATACTATGCAACTTTTTAAGAGCAGAAATGATGTATATGGATTTTACACACCAGGCCTACTGGAATATATATTTCTTTGGAATTATTTTACAGAACAGATTCAGACCACACTTCAAATAAGTGTTGCAAAAGGATAAATTGAGGTGAGGAGGAGGTCCAACCCCTCCGACCCCGCCCCCCCCCCCATCGAGATGCGAGCGCTGTCTCATAGGCAGCTATTAAGTCGGCCAGTAGGTGACTTTCGCTTGCTTACGAGTTATGACTCAGTGGTCTTCGAACTGTGGGTCGCAAATGGGTCGCCGAGCCTTCCGGGTGGATCGTGAAAACTGCCTTGACATAATAGTTTCATTGGCACTTAACAAGCAAACGTTGACTACTGCCTGAAGCTGAAACTTGCTTAGAATTGGGCCCATTTATTGTATTATACAACTTGCAAGGAACATTGGACTATCAATCACAATTCTGAGCAAATTTTTATGCATTCTGTCATTTTACATCAGCTTAGAATCATTCGCTTCTTAACACTCATCATCATGGTGGGCTGCCATACTTAGCATGCATTTTTTGGGAGGGTCGCCATGCAAGAAAGTTTAAAAACCGCTGGCTCATGTGTGTGAAACAGACACAATAATTATCATCCATCATTTATGTGACTCACGTGGATAAGCCATAATTGTCATCATGCTCATAATGTAAGCATTGATAAATAAATAAATTTCATAGGTATATGGTTTTAGCAAAAGGGCTAGTTAGCACCAACGTGCAGGCTTATTGAAGCAGTGTATGACATGAGTCTCAAGCTTAGTAGGCCTACTGTTGGGGTTATTATTAGTAACTTAGAAGCGAACACAGCAATCTCAACTTGGGCAGTAGGCTAGTAAATAGTCTTGCAAGTAGGCTAGCTGGAGTAGCTAACATACGAATTCAGCCGCCTCAACCACATTCCTAGACAAAGAACTGTAGACGCCTGACTGCCTTAACTGCTGCAGTAGCTCTGCGCGGCTACAACATATGGCTGTTCCAAAAATAACTCGTTTGCATTTTCAAAAACTCGCATGCGCAAATTAGATTTACACTTCTTCTTTTTGAATGAGAGAGTTTATTTCAGGACGAGGCGACTTTTTGAGGTCCCCGATGACATCACTAGATGCCGAAAGGGACTCTAAGCCCATTATTATTATTATTATTATTTTGCAGCTACACTGCAGCTGTAGCCTGTAAGGCCTACATACGTCGCTGCTGCAATCAAGCCCTGTCGATGCAGGCAATGAAACGAAGGAGCTGACCTTCCAAGGCCATGGATATATGTAGATCAAGGCTGTACCCGTGGGTACAAGTTCACCAAAGATAATTAAACAACCAATGATATGTGAAACTAAATAATTAGGCCTATTAGATATATATATTAACTTATATGAAATGTCATAAAAGTTACGAAACGTTATATTTCAATCATTATTAATTATTAAAATATGACGCAACAAAATCACGCCACAGATACAGATAATAAGTTGACCGGTTTAAAATAAGAATCCGTTAGTTTTTAATTTGATTTTTAATATTTATCTTTGCATTGTGGGTCGTTCCGGCGTATCGCATTATGGGATGAGCTGCGCATGCTGTGATGCTGGGATGTTGACAGGATCATGACCTCAATGGGTTCAATCAGAAGGAAGCCATTTAAATTTTGTTTACATTTTATAACATCGCCTTCATTGGTCTAACGCTTCTTAAATTAATATGTGCAGTCCATTTATATGTATATGTCAATGGCTGCAATGCTGCTGTAAGCATTAGCTCTGCTGTAAGCGGTACATGTCATGAGGCAGCAGCATAGCTGCCGCATGATAGTTATCATGATACGATAGCTATCCATATATGTTATGATGTGATAGTTATCATAGCTACGACTATCATATCAGGCTAGCAGTGTAGATGCTAGCTGAGGCTATTATGGCTGAGGCTGCTATCCTCAGCTAGCAGCATAGCTGCTAGCTGAGGCTATCCTGCTGGCCAGCAGTAGCCTGTAGGCTATTCCAAGAAGAGCTGAAGCTGCACAAGCAAAAAAGTACTCATACAATTTCTTAGGTGAAAAAACCAGACAGAAATAGCTCATAACTACTCCAGTAGGCTGCAATAATAATGAAACAAAAGAAGACCTCTCAATAAAATAATTAATAGTTTTGGTCCAGTCTTTATTAATCAAAATTCCAAAACTAATATTAAATAATAGTATTGGTCCTAACTATGGAAAGGAAGAAATACGCTGTTTCTCCTGCCAAAATATTTAATTCAGATTGTGTGTCTGTCAGTGACTTCCAAGGGTGTTACTGAAAGCTCTGAAACGATGGTCCTCGAAGAGGAACTAGTCTCAAGGCCACTCATTTATTGAGGCCAGTGGGTCAAGGCTGTACCTGCGGGAACAAGGTCACTAGAACAACCAAAGATATGTGATGCTGAATAATTAGGGCTATACTTAACTTCCAAGAAATGTCATAAAAGTCGTGAAATATTTGTTATTTGAAGCATTATAAATTTTGTATATATGACGTAACAAAATCACGCAACAGATACAGATAAAAATTAACAATTTAAAATAAGAAATCGTTAGTTTTAAAAATTTTATTTAAAAAATTCGCTTTGCATTGTGGGTTGTTTTGGCGTATTGCATTATGGGATGAGCTACGCACGTTGTGCATGCTGGGACGTTGACAGGATCACAACCTCAATGCGTCCAATGAGAAGTCATTTAAATGTTGTTTACATATTATAACATCGCCTTCATTGGTCTAACGCTTTTGAAATTTGTATGAACTGACCGTCTATTCCTATGTCAATGGTGACTTCCGGTATATCACCGGATGTAGAATCTTATTTTAAGTTCTTTAATAGCAATTAATACAACAAAAGTCAATTGACACTTCTTCTTTTGAAATGAGAGAGCTTAGCAGCTGCGGCCTACTACATAGCGTTGAGCAGCGCAGCTGCTGTTGAGCAGCGCAGCTGCTGTTGAGCAGCGCAGCTGCTGTTGAGCAGCGTAGCTGCTGTGAAGCAGCTACTGAAGCAGCGTAGCTGCTGTGTATGTAGGTGATTTCTGAATAGAATTTTAATATTAAATTAATTAGTTCAGGATCTAATTTAATCGGGTCTAATTACATTAGGCCCAAAGAAGCTAGTTCGACTCGAACTTCGACGTGAAGGACCTCAGTATCGGACCTAATTAATTAGACCCAAATTAAGGGCCTTATATAATAGTTTCGGTTCAGTGTAACGTTTTTATCCTGCTCGGGTCAAACTTTCCATTGTTCATGAATCAAGATGACATAATTTAAAATTAATAAATACACATATACATATTCATATTTGAAAGGACATCAAACAAACCATTACTAACATAACTAATTTTTAGTATTACCACGTCGTGCGTGACAAGAATCTGGCAATAGTCCTTGCACGGACTGGGGGCTATAGCTGCGTAGTCGAGCAACACTCCGTTTTCATCGCTCCATCCATGTACAGCGGCCATTTTGAAGCGTCTCGTCGCTATGGTAACAATCATGACTAGTTTGACCAGCGTAAATTCTGTCCAATATAAAATAAGATTTAATCAATTTTTCGAATAAAGGTCACTCGTTGTTAAATTCATTTTGATTATATTAGGCCAACTTGATTGCAGACTAATGGTGCTATTGACGTGGAGAACCAGCGAATTTCGGACTCCCCCTTGGGGGGGAAAGGGGGGGGAGGGCTACCCTCCAAGTTTTGACTGGGCACCCCCCCGAACGTCTTACCACCCCCTCGAGAGAATAATGCACCCCTAGGGGGTGTAAGGATTTGGGAAAAACTGCGCCCTTCCGTGGGTAAAAATCTAAGTTTGAGAACCTGGTACTGGGGACAAAATGAAGGAGACCTCGCAGTAATGGTGTACAAATGTAGAAGCGCTATCATCAGAATCATGAAAAACGAAGAACAAGCACTGTTAAGAACGGCTTCAAAACTTCTATCAGCACCCCCTCCCACCCTCCGGTCCTAAGTTCTACACTGGCGGAAGAATGACGCCCCCCCCCCCGGAAAAAATCCAGCGAAAACACTGGTGAGAAAGAAACATAATATATTGAAGCGCATTTTGATTTATGACCAATAATTTTTTTTATGACCAAAGATGTTACTACTAGGCTACACAAAATGCAGACCTACACGTACATAGTCAAAACATTAGTTAGACTCATACTAAATATTAAATATATAATTTTTTGACTGACCCGCAAACAGTTTTATTTGTATATTTTAAAAAGCTGATGCAATTTTCCAAGTTTAAACCCAACCTAACAATAAACTAACCCCAAAACGAAAGATTGTTAAAACAAATTAAAATTTGCCAGAGTGCATGAAGGGATGAGAACGGCACCAGAACACATTCATTTGTCTTTACCCCTGAACCCTGTTAAAACTCAATCCAGTTTCTCAACACAAAGGAATATTTAAATGATCATAAAACAAAAACTATGCATAATCTATCAACTTTAAAAATCAATTACGAAAGACTTCTTAAAACTTCAAACAACAAATTTTATTTCAAATTTTTTTAAGTCTAGGGGTTTTGTAGTAGTACAGCATTAAGTAATCCTCTAGAATATGGAGTACACAATCAAAAATCAGTGAACCACGCAGTACTAGATTGTCTTCGATACGTCTATGTCTCATTACAATAAGATAATATTATGCCATCTCATCTGCAAACTTTCAATCACATTCAGATTTTGGCCAACATAACAACCGTCCTAGGACGGGCTCTGTTGCTAGTAAAATAATGATTTGGTTTGGCATAATCCCGCGGAACTAGAGGATTAGTTAATACTGCAGCATTACACAGCTTTATAGCTCAACACTTACACGATAGATATGCCTATATAACCAAAACACACTTTACAGAATTACTGTGTGTAAATTACCCACACGTTAAGTATGCAAGCACAATTATTGATTACCCTTATTGATAGGCCAGAGGTAATAATAGGTCAAATTCTATATTATACATAATTGAACTGAGATATACAGTAAACAAAACAAGTTTTTACCTATGGCCAATCAATAGTAATGACAATACGTCGCTCAAATGTATTTAGAACTACACCGTGTTCCGATAAAAATTGAAACACTCAAAATGTTGTCATAACTCGGTGAAAAGTTATCAGATTGATCACAAATTTTGACACAACAACCGCAGCCATATTAATAAGAATTGGCTAATTTTTGATAAATGTGAGTAATTTTGTTAAAATTTTGTGGTCCTGAAAAAAGTACCCACAAAATTAAGTTTTCAATATTAGTTGCAACGTATTATGTTCATGCAGTCAAGTGACAAACCAGCAGTCTAGAAATTCAGTTACAACTGATGTTCAAAGTGTTCACCCTGTTCATGTACACGTGACAGAAGACATGGTTCTATCTGCCTGACGCTCAAATTTATAGTGTAGAGACTACACGTAATATATACTGGAGACGCGCGTTTATCATATTGTTCGTGACGTTAATTACCCTTCGACTCTTATGCTCGAAAAGCGGCAGCTTTTCGCAAAATCATGGATCAAGCGATCAAAAAGTGGTGTACCCGCCAAGGAGAACACTTTGAACATGAGCTGTGACTGAATTTCTGCATTGCTTGTTTGCCACTTGGCTGCATGCGCACAATGCGTATCAACTAAATTAGAAACTTTATTTTGTCTCTACTGTTTTTCAAACGCGCATAGTTTTTGACAAAATGTCTCACATTTGTCTACAAATTTGCAAATTAGTGTTAATATGGCTGCAATTGTGTATAAAATTTCAGGCCAATTTTATTTTGGATAATTTTTGACCACTTAATGACAAGGTTTTGAGTGTTTCAATTTTCATAGGGACACGGTGCAGTTTTTTGTTTGTTCAGGTGATATGAAAGTGACAAGTCTCATAGAGCCATTTCAGCCACATAACATAATCGCAGTGCTGGAGAAAATTAAGTTTTAAAGAAAATAACATGAACTAGACCTACAGTAACTAGTCTGTTCCATAAGTATGAAACAAATCGTGTCGTTTCTTTTAAATAATTAATTTCAAATGAAGTGCATATAAAGCAGGACTCAACTGATAAATTTCAAATGCAAGTTGTGCATATAAAGCAGGACTCAACTGATTCACATATTTCTCAAAAGTTGAATGAAAGGCACCACTAGTATTAAATACTTAACAACTAACAACCATCACTTATTCTAATTCTGATAAAAACTCAAGGTAAGCAGAGATTGTCAAATGATTTTAAAACTAAGGATACTGTCTGTGTATTACTCCGACAGCAGCAAAGAGCTTTCGTTTCAATACTCGTTGAAAACATATTTCAAACTGGGACACAGGCATCAATGTGTACAATGGATATATTGAAAATTGAAACCGTTGCCTGAGTCTAAAGCATAAATGACACGTTTCAATATTAGGCAATGTTGATTCAATACATTCACAATGCCATCAACGCTTCATGTTACTGCTGCGCTAAATGTCGCTTCAGACACGAGCCTTTACTAATCGGTCCCAATTTCACGTACCCCTGTTTCATTCGAAACACTATAAAGCTCACTAACGTCATGTCATGATCACGACGATATTCTAAGTTATCGTCAAATAAATGTCTCACAAGCACATATCTTCTATACAGTCAACCGACAAAGCGGTGCCATTTTAATCCTTATTTATGGAAAGGCCCTCGTACAACGCACATTCAATCCATGCGGTATTTCACCAACGACACTGATAAGCAAAAGCAGTGAGACTAAATTAGTACAAACGATGTAGCGCATTCAGCATCTCAGCTGCCGAGTGACGAAGAAAGCCAAGCATTCTATCATCCAGCGGCTAACTCAGCGGAGCTCAGCCGCTGACTCAGCAACTCAGCATATAGATGAGGTTGCTTGTTACGCTGAGTCAAGAAATGCTTACATATTCACTCACTGGTTATAATTATTAATAATTACAATTTAAATCACAAGACTCGGATTGATCAATCGCATTGAAGTTTTCTCCTTATGGATTCACATTGTGTTGCCGAGTTAGCAAATGCGTTCATTTTCTCCCAAAAAAACGTGCTCTGTGCGCTTTCCAGCTTTTCAAGCGTAAAGCTGAGATGCTGAATGCGCCCATGTTAACAGCTGCAGCAGCTGGTTAGTTAGAAGCTAATGCCACATTCAAGTTCAAGTCAATAAAGTTTAAACAACACAATAACAAAAACAACAGTTACTATACTTATGCTTTCAGCATTCACGCAACCGTATAGGCTAATTAAATAAAAGATATTCCACTGACAAATATCCGCTGATTATATCAATGGACAAATTATAAACAATTTTTCTAGTAATAAATACATATAATGCAAATATCCTGTTCGTACTCTCTTTGCACCGGTAAACAAAATGATGAAATTAAAAAATAAAATTCATGGGAGCGATCTAAACGCAGTGAAAATATAACGATAATATTAAGTTTGTCGTCTGTCAAAGTTTGGTATCAAATCGGGGAAGCAATTGTATAAAAAATAATTTTTTTTACACAAACAAAATATTGTACGCCTAAATGCCAGTAGGGTAGAGAGAGTATAATGCTACAGCCACTACCATGTTCATATATTTTTTCTTGAATCTAGATTGCCCGGTTCCGAGCAAAAAGGCAATACCTTTAGCTTCACCACCAAGGAAGCCCTGTAAACAAAAACAATAACTGTTAACAGCAAGAAGATGCAAAACGCAGAACAGCACCTTTTAAATTGTTATGTATATGTAGGCTATGTAGTTTTCTCGACGACCAAAATAATGTATTTACCATCTTCAGAAATTTTAGACAGTGTGTTTTACTGGTCATGAATGAAAAGAAAATGGTGCTGCAAATTTAAACAAATTAACTATCAAACAAGAACATTTGTCAAAAGCAATGCATGACATTGGTACGATATCTAAATTCGGGCATGAAACCCGATCCGTCCAAGTCACGTCTGCACGTTCATTATTGTTCAAGCAGTATATCTTCTTAAAGCTAAACGTGCTTTAAAGACGTGTTTTGCAACAGAACTGAAAAATGCCAATAGCTTGCTGATCACGCTTAAAGTTCTGGGGAGTTGAACTTAAGCTGATTGCTATGACAAAATTGATAAAAATTGATGAAAGTTGGGTGAAAATACGGCAAATGGTTTCTAAGTAATAGTAACCACTTTGAACAAAAAGTAAAAAACTTAAGCTCTCAGTTGAACATACAAATTTGCTAACAAAATTCGTTCCGTCTCATTGTCTCACACAAGAGAAATGTCTTTCGGCAGTGTCGTTGTACACTCGTGGGTGGCCAGTGAAAGAAACTCAAAGCACACAAACCATCAATGAAAAAACAATGAAAGAATTAAAGAACAGTGTCGAGTCAAAACAATATGCTGCGTGGTGCGCGCATTGTAAAAATATAGCCCTGCTTACAATATCAGCAAGTGGAAATACTCAAGCATATCATAAAGCAAAGAACGATATTCAACAAGTGCAACTCGATCGGCTGCAACACTGACGTTACTTAAGTTGATAACTGCGTTAAATCACATCACGGCAGCGACGGCACTGCACATAAATACTTCTAGCCCATTTGCAATTTTGTTCACCCTTTACACACGTGACTAAAAGCGTATTCAATGGCGATAAATCCTTTAGTTTTCTTTCATAAGAAGAAGTTCATAATATGAAGATTTGATTCTTCATTTCTGATGTTTAAGGACCGTGTGAAGCAACAATGATATTACAAGTGCAGTCCGGTTCAGTGCCTCTAAATACAAAGTGCCCTCCATATCCCCTAGTAAGTAGCTAAAGTTACAAATCTTTGTTACTCCACAAGAGCCGAACAGCCATGGAAAAAATTAAAAATATTCGTTTAGCTTCTTAAAATATCTTAGCCCTCTGGTTAAAAATTAAAACGCTGCCACAGTTTCCCCAATTCAAGCATTCGGCAACAAAAATACTTTGTCAACAACAAAAAATGCAACTAAACAGTTCACAGCTGTGTTAAATTAAATGCACATTGCAACTCAGCTCAGTCACTATGAGTGCACTAATATAACAACTGTCAAATAACCATAGTTAATGTAAAATAACGCTATTAAGGCAATAGCAACTCATTATATGCCACACAGTCAAGAAATCTCGTACAAGGTATGAGTCAAGTACGTTAATGCCTAATTCAAATCTACTCATTAATTCAAAACAAATCTTCAAAACAACTATACGCCTTCATAGTTGCACAGTGCACACTATAAGCTCTAAAAGTTTAAAAGGCTGAAGAAAGCACAAAACACAACACCACAATTGACAAAAAATTCAAATTTAATTAACTCTGATCATGAAACCACAGCCTGCGTTAAACGTAATTACTCATACCTGCATCTTTTAGCTAAACTGCCATTCGAACCAATTCTCGTAAAATTAAGCAAATTTGTCGTATACAACCTTCGCACACCGAGCTGCCGTACTCAATAAAACAAAATAAAGATTTCATAGTTTTCTAGGAAAGCTCTGCGTATTAAGTTAAACAATTTTCCTTGAGGCGTACATTGCTTTGCACAGCCTCTTTCACTTAAAGTTGCTCATCTGAGCAAGTGCGACATTCTGCTGCGCTTAACAATGAACTATCCATCACAACGTTCTATATTTTCACTGATGATGAACACGGAAAAGTCATACATAACATCCTCATCGTTGGATTCCAGAAAGATAGCTCGGAACTTGACGTTTAGGACGTGAAGTAACTCTAAAGCAGCATGATCAAGTGATTTGAAATAGTAGCTTTGGGCTGGTTCATTACTTAACACGATAATAGTTAAAATGATGTCATCGCATAACATGCGACAACCATCTACAGTAAAACGTGAATTTTTTGCTGCCAGTTATTTTGGTGGCTATGGCTGTAAGAAATTTTTCTGCATTTAATTTTTTTAAGGACTGCCCATTATAAACAGCAACAGCTTATTTTGACGCATGTAATTTTCTCGAGTTTTGCCGATTCACGAAATTCGCCAACATAAAATGCACACGAAAATTTCATGACTTACAATATTCACCCTTTGGCCAAAATAATACGGTTGTCACTTGCAGCCTCGATAACGCAATCAGGTTAAAACTGATATATAATTGATTAATGGTTTTCCAAAACAATATTGCCATAAAATGTCATATTCGCAATGAATTTATCACAAAATTATAAGCCACATCATCAGCAAAGCGAAATAAAACTTGTACAAATTATCATCAAGCAGCAATATATGTGGCCTGCATTCAGCATTACAACAAAAGACACTTTAAGCTCACTGTAAAACTCACTACCACTACGATTTACATTTAAATAAGTTCATCACAAAGAATAATCAAAGCAAGAAATAGCGTTAAATTTCAGTAATGCGCATACATATTTAAAATCCGTTAGCACTTTTTTCAAATTATTTCGCGCTCTACACTACATTCCATGACGCCATGAATTCCACGCAACAACATAAGGCAATGTTATTCAATCTCAGCCTATGTACACAAGCGCACCGACATCATAGCCATCACAATCAACTTGTGATAACCAGGGTCAAGTTTAATAGGCCTAGTGTGCAAGAAATTAGTTTTTTTTGCAACTTGTATGCATAATTTGAAATGGACAGGACAGGCATAACACACGTAAATCGACTGGCCCAAATTTGAAATGGACAGGCGTAGCATTACGTGCTTAGGCCTAGCATTTTTTAAAAGCTTCGGAGTAGCAACATACCTGCTTATTAAGAGCAGGCATAATGCTACTTATCTTTTATCATGGCTAAACTGAACGCTGGTGATAGCCAACTTCAAACTGCTGCAATGTTCGCTGTTTACGCATTCAGGATCAGATCAGCCTAGAAACATTCACGTATCATATGCATTAACTGCTTAGAAATACATCCTACATATCAACTGTTCAAAACTGCATCCGACATATCAACAGCTCAAACTGGGTATATCAGATTGTAAGTTCAATTACACTCCAGAAACACTCACACTCAATTGCATGAACGCAAGTTGAGATAAAGATCAAGATGGAGTATAGACTGATCAATCAGAACAGCTGAACCATGATTAGATCTTAATATCAGCAATGATTGAAGCGTGACAATTGGTCAATCAATAACTCAAACTACATCTTGATCTCAACTCGCGTTCATGAAAATGATTATTACAGTCCACAAATAGACACTATATGAGCCAGTTCCCCGTGTTAGATTTCTAACAGGATCGCTCCACTGTAAGCCTCCACACTCCACAGCCTCCTCTGAGGATTCCAAACAACTTCCGTCCTATATTCCACCGTCAAAGACGCCGGATAGCAGGTTTATTTACAAGAGCATGAGAAAAACAAATTTCATCACGCATGATCAGGAAAAGGAAACTTACCGGTAGATCCATTCCAACACCTTCCCTTGCCGCGACTGGCCTAGCCTCCCAGATCACCATTACCTTGTTAGAGCTCAATCCTTCCATGAGACAAAACAGCGTTTGGTTTCTTAAACTGTCGAAGCATAAAGGTAGGAGTCATCCGTTATATTTTACACCGTTAATATCTCACGACTTACGGAGACCAATGTGTTCAGACGACCTTCCACACCACAGCCCTAGCTGACCCCGCCACGTTCTAGATCAGGGGTTCTCAACATCTTCTGCTACAGAGAACACTTATTTAATTTAATGATGGTCGGGGAACAAAAAGTCATGATATGCCCGACAGAAGCAGTCAGTTTGACAACGAAGTGGTCGAACATTTAAAAAAAAGATTCTTATGGGCCGTCCATAAAATACATCACACTGCGAGGGGGGGGGATAGACCAAGTGTGAAAATAAACTACAACAAGAATGGGGCACTGACCTGCTGTATTGCAAAATTTAGCTGCTGTTAAACTATTACAAAACTATGATTTTGCAAGCGAAGCAAGCGAAAAAATTATGTTTATCTCAAAGCAAGGTCAGGGACTATGGACGAGTTTTATAACAAATTTAAAACAACAAGGTCCAGGACAATGGACGAGTTTTATAAAAAATTTGGCATAATTTTTTTTACTTTTCTTCTGTCGGTTGGTGGAACACCTGGCTGCTCGCCGCGGGACACCAGTGTTCCGCGGAACACAGGTTGAGAACCCCTGTCCTAGATGACCCCACCACACGCTAGATGACCCCGCCATGCCACAGATGACTGCTCGACGCCCCAGATGACCCCGCTACGCCCTATATGACCCCGTCCATGCCGCTGGTGTCCAGGTTGAGTATGAGTGTGCGAAGAAAGGCCATCTCGCGCCGCGCATTGTCGAAGAGCTGCTGCGCGTCGGTGCGCCGACAGCGCAGCACATTGGGCGCCATCACCATCGCGAGGTTGCTCGCGTCCATCTTCGTCTGCGCCACATTCTCCGGCGCGGCAAACACCTGCGGCGGCGGGGCGCGAATTTTTTTATGTTTAGTGATCGTGTGTAGTAATAGAGACTAAGTACACTCTCGCTCATTGGGGCTAAAGGTCTGCATGTAGTAACAAGGACTATTCAACTATCTCTCTTTAAGGTTTAAGGATCGTTTCTTTCTTTTGTTTTTTTGTAGTGGGTGTGTAGCACAAAGATGTGTAGCACAAAGACTATATACAGTCCGGTTGGGTGCAAGAGTGCCGTCATAGAACCGCCGGACCCTTTCTTTAGTCTCCTTAAAACACGCCTAGGAGCTCTGGGTGGCAACCCAATTCTCTGTTCCATGGCCTGCAGGGGGTTAATTTTTTACTATACAACTTCTGGAGCGCCATGTAATGACTTCAGCATTCTCTAGTGTGGTTGCTTTAAGATTATGGATTAAAGCGATAAATGCTAAACGATTGATGAAAACGAAATGATGGCAGTGATAATAAAAAGAATGCAAAACTGGATGGACTGAATGACTGGATGAGAGGAGAGAGTTTGCTGAGAGATATGATACAAGGAAGAATGGAGGGAAAGAGAGGACCGGAAAGGCCACGGATTGGGATGATAGTCTGGGAAGGAATCGTATGCAGAGATGAAGAGAAGGGCCGAAATCGGCTAGGGTGGAAGTTTTGGACACCAAAGACCTTCCATGTGGCAGAACACTAAAGAAGGAGAAGCTAAACGCTAATGTGGCAGAAACTAAAGATGATACGATAAACAACAAAGTAAATATAGAATTAGAAGTAAAGATTAATACCTTAGAATGGTCAGATTAATTATAAATAATCCTTTAATTAACCATCAAGGCAGAACACAAAAAACCAAACTTAAATAAACGTATAGTTATATGCGAGCTAAATTGCAGTCAACGTCATAGTATCAGGTTTTTGTTCTGTGTTTTGTAGTTTAGGACCGTGTGTAGCACTAAGACTCTATACAGTCTGGTTCTGTGCAAGAGAGCCCGCACAGAACCGCTACCTCTTCTTTAGTTGCCTATTACGATTCGCCCGGGGAGCGCTGGGCTGCAAGCCAATTCTTTGCACCCCAGCCTGCAAGGGGTCAAAACACTACAACAAACCCTACAAGAGTCATGCGTAAACCCCATCGAGGCCCCCTCTTCACCTGCAAAAACCTGACGAGGTACGTCAGCACGAGCCTGTTGATGGCCGGCAGCTGTTCGACGACGTGCGTCACTGCGCCGGGGTCCTCGCAGCGCTCCACGCACGCCTCGTAGCGGTCGTGAGGCACCAGAGGGTCGTGCAGCTCACGGTACCACAGCTTGAGCAGGGACACGGACGTGTGGGGGTCGCTGAACTCTGCGAGCAGGGGGCCCGTGGACGCGCTAAAGAGGTCAAACTCTAGCTTGAGCGCGTTGACAGCGTCGATGTCGCCCGGCACTCTGCGCACGGAAGATTCTAGTGTATTATCCGTTAATGAGAGTCAAACATTAGCCCACTACGCTGTGTCTCAAAACTAAATGACCCTAAGAATTTTTTCAATAATTATGAAACCCAATATATGTTGTCAAATAAATTTTCACAACTATTAATCTGGATCATAATTTCAAATTTCGTCCGAATTCATTTTTTTTTTTTGCTGGATTTTTTTCAGCGCTTGAAAAGATATCAGTAGTCAAAGTTGATCTACAAAAAACGCGTCAACCACGCTGGAAAACAATAAATAAACAAAGTAAATATAGAATTAGAAGTAAAGATTAATACCCTGGATTGCTCAGATTACATATAAACAAATCTTTAATTAACCATCAAGGCAGCACACAAAAAAAATAGGAACTTAAATAAAATTATAGTTAAATGTGAGCTAAATTGCAGTTAAAGTCATAATATCAGGTTTTTGTCTTGTGTTTTGTAGTATAGGATCGTGTGTAGCACAAAGACTATATACAGTCTGATTCTGTGCAAAGGAGCCCGCACAGAACCGCTACCCCTTCTTTAACCAGGGTCAAGTTTAATAGGCTCCATTGCTACTACTTGCATCAACTATTTTCTCGTATTGATCTATATCATATTGCAATTCAATTGCAATTCTATAATCATTAGCAATCCAGGAATGTACACTTCATGTTTCAACAAGATTTGATTATAACACGCTCGTAAACGATAGAAGGGCGTGGCATAAGATAAGAATGATCAAAAGCGCTGGGCATCAAAGTTGCGTGCTGTTAATTATTAGAATGTCACAGTATGGTGCTTGTTACGAAAGCCCGTCAGAAAAACTCAAAGTCAAACACCTGAAGCATCGAATTGCCAAAAAGAGACAAATTTGAACATTCTTTAGTTATCACAAAGATACGCAGCAGTTTGAACAATCACTGGCTTGCACAAAAGGTGTAAAAGGCAACTAAGCAGTTTCCCAGCTTGCTTGATGCATTTTTTTTGTGGGTCAACTTTAACTACTGGTATCCTTTTTGTGCTTACTTCTGGCCTCTTTCGATGCGAAAAATTGATACATTAAAATGAGAAAATGGGCTTTGGATCATGGGGTTGGCGATTAGGATTTGCTTAGGGTTTAGTTTATAGTTTGCTTAGGATTAGTTAATTAAAGGTTAAGTTTAGTCACATGGTCACGTTTTAGCTTCTGTTACATATGCGATCGAAAGGATCGCCAAAACCTGAGTATCACAGTAACACGACAGATTTGATGAACAGTTGATGACGATTTGCAGCGCTGTATATTTTAAATTTAATGTTATAGGACTGGTGTGGGTTTGTTTGTTTATTACGTACGCACGGGAAGGGATGCGGTCGCAACATGTTCGTACATTATTCACAGCGGAGGGGGGTCTCAAGAAGACACAGAGGCGGGCAGCAAAATTCTGCTTAATAGTAAGCTATTAGTAGCCAACAGTTATTTGTATCTGAAGTATCTGCTCATAGATTAAAGCGCCCTGATGCTGGTCAGTAATGTAATCTCATGAACGGCCCCGTGTAGCACCTAAACGAGACGTTCATCATTAATGGGGGGAGGAAGATGGTGCAGAAGGAAAAAACTATTTAGTCATTAGATTTTTTTTTCAACTCAATTCCTACTTCATATTTTCTAATTTTGAACTGCATACATACCACACTTTTTCAAACAGCATATTTGAAATTTCAACGTTCAAGTTCAACCAAAATAAACGTGTAACTTGTATTAGCACGGAAATGGCGCTACAGCCTTGCCTGTAATGCATTTGAATGGACGTCAAAAACGATGATTACTATCATTATAACTGCACATTCTATGTACAACTGCATGATTAAATAAGCCCTGATGTGCTTGCGTGGTGTGTACGCAGGACACAGTTCAAACAAGCCTGCAGTGAAAGTTACCGGAAGATCCCCTCTGTCTGCGCGCCGTTGAGTCGCAGGACCTGCTCCGACAGCGTCGTCTGTATCCACGGCAACCGTCGCGAGGGGAAGCGCTCGGCCTGCATGGCCATCACCTCCCCGAGCGTGCTGCCGAACATCGATGGGCGGTACACCGACAGCTGCATGCATACAGATTTCATACGTCGACGATACAATGATGACACAAAGATAACACAGTGATGATGCAATGATGATACATCGATGCATTATCGATGATACATCAATGATACATTGATTATCATTAATTGTACATCGATGGGCGGTACACCGGCAGTTGCAGGCAGACAGGTATCATACATCGATGATACAACTAATGATGATTCAACAATACAACGATACATAGATGCTACATCTATGATACAAAGATGGCATTACGATATTACAATGATGACGCATCGATGATCATTAAATTGGACAGATGCAGGCGCTGTGGTGTAGTGGCATGGCATCGGATTGGGAATCCAGAGACCTGTATTCAAAAAATACCAGCGCCGGCAGCTATGAAACCATGCATTACAGCGTGGCTGTTAACCGCACAAGTGTCGCTAGCTGAAAATCATCCGGAGTAATTTATTATTCTGATTTGCGATGGAAAGGGCATCCGGTCACAAAAACCCAGCTCCAATATAAACGTCAAAGCTGTGTTGACACGAACACGGCGCTACAGGCTTGCCGGCAGCGCATTAGAATGGACGTCAACAACGATGACTACTATGATATTATTTATATGCGGGTCAAGCCTTTTTTTCCCCAGTGTTCGGATGCCAAAACCACAACGTTTGGTCATCTTCAGATGCCATGGCCTTAATTTTCAGGCTTCGCAGCCATAAGAGTATGAAAAATTTCTTTAAAAAATTTGAGTTCATGGCGTCTTCTTCTTCTTCTTCTTCTTCCCCTGCGAGTTTAAGGACCGTGTGTAGTAACGAAGACTATTGCAGGCC
The DNA here is from genome assembly GCA_034695025.1 of Chamaedrilus cognettii. Taxonomy (NCBI): domain Eukaryota; kingdom Metazoa; phylum Annelida; class Clitellata; order Enchytraeida; family Enchytraeidae; genus Chamaedrilus; species Chamaedrilus cognettii. The sequence goes on along the minus strand of JAQIWG010002550.1, from coordinate 604 downwards.
AGTTCTGTGCCTCGGCCTCGGCTTTACCAAGCACAGAACCGCTCCCCCCTCTTAAGTCGCCTTTTACGACTCGCCCGGGGAGGTCTGGGCTGCAGGTCAATTCTTTGTTCCCCGACCTGCAAGGAACATTTTTTTAAATTTTATTTCGGGCATCAGTGCCACATTATCAGGCTTTATAGATTCTGCAACGCTCGTTAACAAAAGCCCTGTCTAAACATGCAATTTGTAATACTACAGGGTGCGACAGCCAAATGTATCTGATGTAATAAGGATTGTTCTCTCTCTTTTTATATTTATTGTTCGATTAAGTCTGTTTTCGGGGAACTACTCGCTTCTTCGGGGATTATTCACTTTACCCGCTTGACAGCTGTTGGGGAGTCTCAGCCTACTTTATAGTCTGCTCTAATGTCTTTTACAATTTCATCTTCTTTTATAATTGTGAACTTCAACTCAGTGTCAAAGTCATATATTACAGTTTACTATAAAGTCAAGAAGAAAGCAGCGCGATGCTTAAATCAGCATGACGGTCTATCGCACAATGTCTGTCATCTTCTTCTTGCCTCTACTACCCCACAGTCTGTATGTCAAAACGACAGAGCTGTGA
>JAQIWG010002549.1:0-20078 GCA_034695025.1 Chamaedrilus cognettii | reverse complement strand
AGTGACTTTTGACCCCTCTCCTACCCGTGGTGCTCAATCACAACTACGCGTGGGGTCAATTCTGACCCCAAAACCATTGAAGGGTTAAGAACTAAACTACGCGGGCAACTGTACAGAAGTGGATAGAGCCGCATGTTTAAATACTAGAACTATCCTACCACAATTCGATGGAAGCTAGGAACCCTACGTCAACGAAAATTATATCTGCACCCTCCCCATCTTAGACGGATTCAGGTTTTTTGTATTTGTTGTATAATATTAATTGTATTTTAATTTGTATTTTTTGTATTTATGTTACAGAGCAAGAACGTACCCAAATGTTAATGTGACCAGTTTAAAATTTACTGAAGTAGAGCTCAAAAGTCAAATACGGCCCGCCGGGAGATAAAATGCGAAGATTAGATGCGGCATGTGGTTTCAAGAGATTCATTCAACAAAGATTCCTCTCGTACTTTCTCCCCCCCCCCCGGTCAGATCAATAACTGTCAGCGATACAGTGCTGCCCATTCCTTTTTTATCTGGCGACAATAATTTTTATGGCCCCCGTCTGGCAGCGAATAAAAATCTGCACCACCATGTGAACAATGCCCACCTCACGACTGAACCGCTGCAAACGGCTAATTAGTTGGTTACTATCTTAGAGTTAGCTTTGGATAGGCTAAGGCTTGAATAATTATCTTCGTTTTAAAATTGTTTGTTGATCTTTTGATTTATGATGAATGGAAGTATACCGTGGGCGTGGTTTGTATGAAGCTCGGTGGCGCAGATAGTATATTCGCCTCCCGGGGCCTAAGAAAGTTTCGATTTCGTTGCTTTCGAGTGGTCTTACGAACGGTTCTATAAAATTGATTAATCTATCCAGAGTATATAGAGGATCAATAGTCTAGTTACTATGAATAACCATCTATAAAACAGAACAATTACTAAAAAGAACACGCGATATAGAGCGATTGATATTGTATCATCAACTTCTACATATGGACATTGTCATCATCAACCAAACAAGCTATTAAAACTACATATAATAATGCTAGAAGCATATAAGTTTAACTAACAAAAGTCTAATTATATTTGTCATTTGAAAACAGGTTGAGAGAAAACAAAACTTTTGCAACTGATGAATCAAAATGCGGACTCTCATGTTGATAAGCGCAATCATTATATTCCTGTCAACGTTTTCGATGCAGCAAAATAAATAAATTTATGCAACTTTCTATATTAGACAAAGACTTCGTAATAAAAGAAATGAGTGTTAACAAATTTTGAATTTCTAAAAAAAGTTTATTTTCGGCACATTGGTAGGTAATGGAACTGAAGCTTAACGCATTTTCATCACAAGCTTATACAAAAATCAAATAACCGACTTTAGTCTCTATTTACTATTTATTATGTATATGCAATATAAAAGGCTCCTGTAAGGCAAGTGCAAAAAGAAATAACAAACTTGCTTAAAAAAATGTTTGTTAATGTTTTTCATGCATTCACAAATGAGAAACTTATGAAAGCCCGGCAGCTAGAATCTAAGAGTGGATTCTATAGTCGTTCCTTTGTTTCCACCTTGACCTTTACCTTAGCTTTGGAGACAATTTCATGGCAGCTCTTAACCGCCATTAAAAATAACTCTTTGCTTAGTCCATTTGAATTGATATACGACGTCATTAAATTAAGATGACATCATAAATTTTCAGCAAAATTATTTTTATCCACACTGAATTCAAATTAGCGTCATTATTTCTCAAAATAAATTTGTTTAGTTTTGTCATTTATAAACATATTGCTTGTTTTTTCAAATGATAATAAAGGGCTGTCATTCAATTCCGTTCCTTAGCAAGAACTTTGCTTAGCCGGGCGTAAAGGTGCGTCTATAGAATCCACCCTAAATATTTTAAACGCTGTTTCAATTACATGCTTCTTTGCAAATCATGTATAAATTAGACATAATCTATCAGGTTCAATATAAAAATCAATCAAATAAAAATTCAGATCAAAATGTTATTTTACCAATAACTGAGCATTAGTCATATGGCAGGCATCAATATACACGGTATATACACTGTATATACACTGTATATATATTTGTAAACATCAAGCTACAAAAAGTCTACTGTCGGTATACAATAAAAAGCTGTTAGACATCTCATTCACATACGTTCAGTCAAAAATCAACAGTTTCACAAACACTCAAAATGATAAAAAAAACATTATAATCAGAAATGCAGGAAAATGATAAGGATGTATTACTCGACCTCATAGCTACATGTACATACATCCGAATAGTTCCCTCCAAGCAGTTCTAGCAGATAGTTCTTAAAGCAGGCAATGCGTTGGCTATTACATCAACTATACAACGAGTTCCCTACGATAGCAATTATAACCCTCAGCTAACCCTAACATTTAAGTAAATATCTCTGTTCAGATTTTGCTCTTAAAAATTCTATTCTTCGTTCACTATGCTAGTTTTTTCGAGGAGCTTTAGGATATGGAACTCTGTTGGCTGTCGTCGGCGTATTTGCTACTCCGTTCTTGCTCTTGTTCTAAATGAACGCAAATTGAATCAATGGATTTAACAGCAGAAATTATGCAAATTGTAGTTAGCATTAAAATACACACCGTATCGAACAAAGAATTTTGTTCACAATAATAAATCCCTGCATCGCATTCAATGTCATATTATTGAGTAATGTATTATTGAGTAATGTATTATTGAGTAATGTATTATTGAGTAATGTATTATCATCGAATATAACGCGAATATCATCAACTACAATTCATGATTAACATATGCTGCAATGAGCTAGATGCTACTGACCTGAAGTTAAACATTGCAAAATCAAGCTGACTGAGAATTGACAAGCGGTGGCGTGCAGATTGCAAAGCCGTCAATGCGAATAATAAGGTAATATCGTGGACTTCCGGCGTAATTTATCTGGGTGTCACCTTGACTGCCAGTAGCAAATTTACATGCTGTCACGACGGATCCAAATCGTTCTTTTATTCTGCCTTTAATGCAATTTATGGAAAACTAGGGAAAAGTGGGGATCCTTTTGTCTCCTTAAATTTAATCTCCATCGTCGCCCTCCCTTGTCTTCTTTACGCGCAAGAGGCTCTGCCACCGCTCTCCAAGACTACTGCTAAAATAATTTAGCACCCATGGAGTAGGGTGTTTATGAAAATATTTTGGACATTTGATATGAAAATTATCACTCAATGTCAATACTATGCAGGATATCTTTGGGTTGAATATCTTACTGCCTTGCGCAGGATTAAATTTGTGTCGGCGTTGAAATCTAGCCCCTGTTCAATACTGCACGTTATGATCTAGCAGGCCGTAATGAACTGATGCGTCTAGCCGACTACTGTAGCGTACCATTGCAATCGTTGGTGCAGAACGCCAAGGCTATTGACAATGATCACTTTATTAATCTAGTTAATTCAATTGCCTGATGCAACAAATGCTATTCTGTTAGCGTATGCTTTTGCATCACGTGTGCTCACCTACAACTCTGCTTGCGTAACTGTGCTCTAACGAGCTAGATATTTTCTTCATTTATTTTCGTTGTTTCTGTACAATGTCTGTTTGCTGCCTTGAAGGTGAATAAATATTCATATATAACGAATAAATAATATCCACTATTAGTAGGCTAATGATATTTTATTTTTATTTTTTTATAAACAATTGATTAACGATTGCGCAGGGAAATCTAACCCAAAAGAGAAAAAAAGTTTAAGAATTTTTGTACGCATCAATGCTTAGAAGCTGCGACGGATAAACCAAAAAGGATGCGACTAGAGTCCATAGCTTAGCGGCTTTTGCGAGCTTAAGGGTCTAATCCAACGCATGCATGAAACAGTGATTTCGTGCATGTACTGAGAAACACAAACGGCGAAATAACGTCACAGTTTCATCGACGTCACTTCTACGCTTGCATTTTTTTCCATGCATACACAAATTACACTTCCATGCTATGTTGGATTTGACCATAACGGCAGCAGCGCACGGCACGGTTAGAGCGACGGCCTTGAATACAAACTATGAACTGCCTGAGCCATACCTCGGCAGATCTGCCGGGAGTGAACGTCGGCTTGACCGGCCTCGCCACCGGAGGCAGATCATCAAGGACCGAGCCGGAAGACCCTGCACCGGACAACTTCCGTTCCCTCGTTGCCGAAGCGTTTCTCTCCGTCTGCGCGCTCGGTCTTCTCGCCCCCCCTGACGCCCCTGACACCCCCACCATCGGGGCCCTCTCCGAGCTGATGGAGGATCGACGAGAAGAGTGCTCCGTTCCCCTCGCCGCGTTGTGGACTGCGAGGGCTTCGGCAGAAAACTCGACGGGACGTACGGGAGTACGGGTGCCGGTGGGCTCGGAGGACTGGACGCGCTGGGCGAGGGTGAGGCTACTGATGGTCTCAGAGACGTGCTTCTCAGAGGAGGAGAGGAGGACAAGGAGAAGAACCTTCACGTTGTGGCTCGCTGCAAACAGGAGTCAGAGGTGAATTATAGTGAAGAAAGATGATGAAAATGGCTTCAAAAAAGCGCGGTACCAGACAGACTTGCCGAGGCTCACTGCGTGTCGAGGAGGCTGGAGTGGATGCTTTGCTAAGCAAAGTTGCAGTCGCGCAGTCGCAAAGTGCATTTTAACTAAAATATCCGACTATTGGTCAAGAGATCAAATTCATTAAATTAATTTCATTTAGAGGAGAAAAAAAAAATTTTTAGCTTACTTCAGTTTCAACTTCATCAACATTCAAAAATCATCAAATGCCATGCACCTTGCATTTTGCAAAGAAAAGCAACACGTTGTAAAATGCAAAACAGCGTATTCTAAAAGTCCCTCGTTGCTTGAATGGCATACCATGCTGCTATACTGGACCATGTTATACTATGTATCATTATTGTTTGTAGCTCTGATGTCTTTATCCTTCATGGTGTTTGCGATCTCTCAGGCTCCAAACAATAAGCTTAGATTTATTGATAGCTCATGGAAGGCCCAAAGCTTAGCTGTATGCTATCAGTAACAAACAAGTCTCAGTATAAAATATGGTATTTTGAATTATACTGTCAATTATCAGTATGCAAAAATTGAATAACAAGACGAAACAAATGTTTTGATATTGGGAAGTAGTTACATGTATGTCAGGCACTACTGACCATGATCTTGTAAAAAACTAGACGAAAGCGCAGTACCCGTGCATAAACGGCATGCGCAGGCCGCCACGAAACCCATCGCCCATCTCATGTGTCAATACTTTGTTCAAACATATATAGGGCAAAAAAGAGCCACGACCAAGTGCCACACAACAGTGGAAAATCTTGCAAATCAGACTGATAATAAAAAAGTTATCTAGATTCTTATAAAAGTGCATGATATTGCCCGCCAAAGGCCCCCTTAACATTTTGAAATGAATTATTAAGCCAGGAATGCCCAATGGCATATATATTTCATCCCTGGTTTCATTATTGTAGCGCTCAAGGTTGTTACCCACGATTACGAGAATTCTAATTTTTCAAAATCTGGGGGGGGGCTCCCGGGGGCATCGTTCATATCTATAAAAATCCAAGCAAAGCTGTACTATCTGGGCTTAGTTCGCATGTTCCCTGAAAAAATGATCAAAATCCACTCTATAGTGGCTGAGTTATTGTGGCGCAAAGGTTTTGGCCCCGGTAAATTTTATAAAAACCGTTAGCCCACCTTACATATCAATATTTTGTTAAAACATGTATAGGGCGTTTTTTAGCAAGCAGTTAGTGGAACAATCTGGTGCAAAAAGCTTGCAAATCGGACTAATAGTAAAAAAGTTACCGCGAATCTTGAAAAAGCACATGAAATGGCCGCCCCAGGCCCCCTTAATATTTCGAAATGAATTATTCAGCCAAAAACGCTTCCCCAATGGCATATATGTTTTCCCCCTGGTTTCATAATGGTAATGCTCAAGGTTGTTAACCACGATGAAGAGAAAACTTCAAAAAATTAAAAATCTGGGGGGGCTCCCGGGGGCACTGTTAATTTTTTTCAAAATCCAAGCGAACCTGTATAATCCGGGCTTAGTCCGCATGTTCCCTGAAGAAATGGTAAAAATCCGTTCAGTGGTAGCTGCGTTATTGTGGCGCAAAGGTTTTGGACCCCCCCAAACTTTTATAAAAACCGTTCGGCCACCTTACGTATCAATATTTTGTTAAAACATGTATAGGGCGTTTTTTAGTAAGTAGTAAGTGGAACAATCTGGTACAAAAAGCATGCAAATCGGACTGATAGTAAAAAAGTTATCGCGATTCATGCAAAAGTGCGCGCGGTGGCCCCCCGGACACCCCCACAATGTTTACAATGAAATGTTTTCTCTGGAAGCATTTTCGTTAATGGGAAAAATGTTTTGACCCTTATTCTAAACTTATAGGTCAGGAGGCGAGTCTCCGGCAATGCGCCAAAGATCCGTAAGAAAAAAATAAATAAAATAAAAATAAAATAAAGCCACCGGGCCAAAACAATACGACGTTTGCCTATCGGCGCACGCTGTAAAAATATTTATAAATTAATAAAATCGACCTAAGTTGGTCTAAAACCAAGCTTACCAATCAAAGCGAAAAACCAACCCAGTGAATCCTGCAGCAGATGAGTCAGCCTGGAGGTCCTGATGGGGACGTGAGCGGCCCTGGCCCTCAGGGTGCAAATGACGTCACTGACACACGTGAGGGTCTTGTTAATGTTCTGCGCTTCCTTGTAGCGTGCAGGCTCTACCGCAGTCTTGTCCACTCGCTCCGAGCCAGCCAAATCGATGAAACTCAGCTTGTCTGCAATACAACTAAAGAAATTGAATTTTTCATCTACAAAAAGATGAAGAGCTGAATGCAAGGATGTATAGTATTAAGTTATATACTTAATTTACATGCTCTTTTAAAATCTGAGCTACAACTTAATACCTAAGTATTAAGCATGATTTCTTCTCACAACAAGTAATTCAGCAGGTAATAATTTGTGCATTTGTACTTTATGCAAAATATGTGTAACTAAAATAGAATTGAATCTTAGTTAGACAAAAACAAAAAATGGAAAATTAAAAATGATAGCCTGTTTGGGTTTCATTTTGGATATCAGAGTGAGTAATAACTATTACCAATCAGTCCACGATCAATTTGACAATAAAATGTCGTTTGTTTAAAAAGTACCGTACTATACTAGGCTAAACTCGTGATCTGCAGTGTATTAAAGTCAACCTCAAGATTTTCAAACAAAATATATGCAAACAACACAAAAAAATGCAAAGAAGTGCAACTTATAGCATAACAAATGTACCAAAACATACATATTGCAGTAGCAAATATAAATATATAGGCGTACTTGTGATAGTCTTGCTGCGATCGCCCTGTTTTTCTCTGTGGATAGTGAACAACATTAACAAATGCGAGTGGGCAAAATGTCCCGAACTCTTCCCAATGCCCTTCGTGCGATTGATCTGCGACTGTGCTAGCACCTAGAAGAAAAACATCATGCAACTCCTATTCATATACAAGCTCTTCATTAAATTCTTTAATTTTAAATATCCATTATAAATTATTATTCTCATACACTGTCATAAAATTCAATGAAAACTGAAGCAGTGATCAGTGATATGCATGATCTGAATACAAATTTGCCAATTCTCCACTTAAACATCAGAACTTCACAACTGTGTGAAAGCCATATGCTGTAAGCAATACATGTATTTTATTCGTACGACACACACAAGAAAACCACAAAGATTCTCAGAATAAATAATAATAAAATACATGCAAATGTTAATTATACAATTAAAATAAAATTGATGAACTTATTAATGCTTCATTCGCTGACAATTTTTTTAGCATGAATCATCCAATCCAATGGCAATCCAATCATCCAAGGGCGAGATAACAAAGGTTTTAGATTAGTTAAATTCGCAACTGGGCCTGCAAAACAGCGGAGAGAGATAACTTAATTCAGTAACCTTTTGATTACAGCTATCCTTCTTCAGCCATACCGTACAACGCATCTATAACAGTAAATCAAGCGGAAAGTTATTCCAAACCTGTTCGAGATCTGTAGTGGAACGCAGCTGGGCGCGCTTCAGCGTTGGAATGCTGATAGAACCGTCAGCGTGTTGCTTTACGTCGACTTTACCTCCATCCTCAGCAGTCAGCAGGTCTCTGATGTGGCAACACAGAAACAATGTAACTGCCAAGCTGATTTCAAATGATTACACTTAGCTTAATACAAAAAACTAAATAACCTCCTTTTTATCATCTAATCTGTTAATGTCCATGTTTTCACATAGGTCAACACGTTTTCGCCCGCCCTGATCAGGTCTGCCGCAGCTGGGTTTTTACAGCCGGATGCCCTTCCTGACGCCAACCAATTGAATAATTATCTGGCACAGGGTTAGCAGCTAGCGACACTTGTGCGTTTAACAGCCTTGCTGAAGGGCCTGCAACGCATTGTTTCAGGCCCTTCAGCAAGGCTATTAAACAAGCATGACTTATCTTAATACTAGTAAATAAGTTCTAAGCTTTACTACTATTGACAAGTTACTACAGTCTAAACATTACGATTCAAAAAGCCGGTCGGCCTTATTCCAGTAATTAGTTTTCAAATGTGTTAATCCAATAGATGCATTTTTTGCACCAAGATTGGCTACCAGCGCACCATTAGAATCTATATTTATTTATATCTTTATTGATTTGAGTCAAGCATTAACAATGTATAAAAACACTTTGGCATAACTGCAAAAATGTGGTGCTGCACTAAATTTAAGTCGTGTCAGAAATAATTGCATAGTAAGGCTCAGTATAAACCTAAATGTGTCGTTAAAGAGTTCCACAACTCCGATTGTAACGCTGTACTGCCATTCGTCAGAGAAGGCTTCCAACAGACCAATCAGACAGTCGAATGACCGCTGCACCAATCCTGTATCAGATGAACTGCCCTACAATTGCATTAGAACCAATCACTGTGAAATTGTCAAAGTTTATTCAATTTCTTAAAGCTATTTTGAAAATCAAATAATATTTTTAACTCTATCAAATTTTGAAAAAGTTAGAAGTTACAGGTATCGCGTTAAGAAAGCTAAGTCTACAAAATAAAAACGCTAAAAAACGATGTTCATAAAATGACATCGCAAAATATTTTGGAACAAGCTATCAACCACTCATTCTGATTCAAACAAAGCTGATAATTTCACTCTATATAAATAGAATACAGTCAGTGCATCTAGCAGCTTTTATTGGCATATCTAATTTCATTATATATTTCATTACACGATTTATAGATATCGTGATCTATTGCAACAGTCGTTGCACAATGCATGAACAATGAACACACATATAACACATACCTGAAGAGTGTATGTTTTTCCCGCTCCTGTGTGTCCATAGGCAAAAAGGCAAACATTGGTCCCGTCCAGGCAAGAGAGAACAGTGCTTCGCGCTTCATTAAATATCTATAGTAACACATTAAAACCTATTCATTTTCATACTGAGGCCCAGTTGTTCAATGGAGAGTTGTTTGATTTTAAATAATCATAGAACAAAAATAACGCCACGGTCCAATCAGATCTCGCAAATTAGATCCAGGATTGTTTGAATAACACGCCAATAATTGGGAGTTATTCAAACAATCCTGGATCGTTCAACTACGGTTCAAACAACTCTTTGTTGAACAACTCGGCCTCAGGGACAACCACAGAAACCTTGTTTAGCATTAACATTTGCATCAGCATTTACATTAGCAATCAAAAATATAAACAATTTTAAAATAGAATTTTATCCTCTATTCTGCACAAAGACACAACAAAACCAATTTCATCTCCATTAATACGAGCGCATTAGCAAAGTCAAGTATCCTCATGATTATATAAAAAATATCATCTAGCCTATCGTTCAAGCCAGTAAGGAAAAATAAGTGTTTTAAAACTAGGTCTAAAAAGAGTATCCATTGTAACAAGTTGTAGAATTTTATATTTACTATAAGTTTCTGTCTTCTACCTGTTCTTGAGTGGCTGATGAATTGACGATGCGATTGACATCAAACGTTTTGAGACGCCCCCTGTACGTCGCGTGAATGATCCCCTCCTTGTTTGGATCAAGCTGCAGCTGAGCCGCGTGATTGTCCGCGTCCTCTTTCACTATTGGTCGAAGCCGACAGAGCACACTGATGTTGTCTGGAAAACAAAAAACGTTGTCAAACGCATTGACAAACTATTGAAAGCATATATAAACTAAAAATTCTTAAACTAAATTTTTATTTATTTTAAATGCTTGGTTACAAAACGATTACCAAAATTTGTGAACATTTCAACATGTTTAGGATGTATTAATGATACATACAAGTTAATTAAGTATTTAGAAGTTAAACCACCATTGCTAAATGTAGCAAGATACTGTTTTGTAGGTACCTGATGACGTCTTTGGATAATAAAAAAACGGAAGTCTAAATTCATGGTGATCATCATGATTGTTATTATTAGAACAGCATTGTAAGGATTTGAAAACGCTAAAAAGTTTTTTAAATTACTTGCGCTGTGATTAAAAACCTGATGGATCATCGATTCGATATTTGATTATACAGCTAAACTAATTTGATTTCAAAATATATTACAAACTTCTGCCACCCTCATTTAGGCCTACAGTATGCCCAAATAGAGCAGATTTTAGACGAAGAGCATTCATATGTAACTACATGCAATGCCTGCAGCGTCGGGAGTTAAAAACGCTGCAACACATCAAGTCCAAAATTCTGAAAATTATTGCGCAGCTGAAAGGGAATATTACCAAAAATGTATGCAAGAATTTAACTAGAACTACGCGTTTACATTTCATTTTCATACCCACACGATTACACATTACACGATTACAAAGCAGCAGCGTAGTTTGCTACACACACCAGTAGTTTGCTACACACACCACGCTCTGCCTACTAACCCCTTAAACGTGAACTAATTCTTATTTTTATCTGAAATTAGCCTTCACCGGTCAGTAAACATTGCGCTGCACTCATTGACACACGATACACTCAACATAGACTCACAGTTCAGCAGCTAACACGAAGGTCATGCCATACCATTAATAAGAATCAGTCATCCAGGAGGCTAATGCCAAGAACCCAATGTTAAACACGCTTGGCAAACTATGAGAATACAGGTCTATAACTAGCACCATCGTGTGCACACAATGCCCTACCCATTAACAGGTCCAGTGTAAGCCTCACTCCGGGAACATAGAAGGTAGATTTTGTTCAAGTTAAGTGAAAATATCAAACTTTGGTCTAAAACCTACAGCAATATAAGCCAACCTCTTGTGTCTGTAGTAAAGCCTTTCTGACTGGTCCTGGTCAATGAATCACCATTGATAGGGTCATGTTCAGAGCTCGAACGCTCCGATCTGAGATCATCACTGTCACCCAGGTCAACACTAGTTGCTTCTCCCCCGGCCTCCACCGCCAGTTTAGTGATAGCAGTCAGGATATCATTCATCACCACAGTCGAACCAGCATTTCGATCCCAATCCACAGAGTTTTCTCGAGAGAAATTCTTATCGCTCGATTCCGAGTTTTCTCTACTGATATTTTGGCCGTTTGACTCTGAGTTTTCTCTCGTGATGTTTTTACTTTTTGATTCAGAACTTTCTGTTTCTGTCGCAGAGGGCGGCGGTCTGGAAGTTGATTTTGAAGCAGAGGATTCCGATGATGTCTGTTTGATTGGCTTGGCGGGTTTGCTTGGAACAGGCGGGCGGAAACCAGAGGATGATGGGGGGCGAGGTTTGGCTGCAGCTTCCGGAACTTTCTTTGTCGTTGACACAGTCGGCGGGTTTTTGTTGGTGTCAGGAATCCGTGGTTTATTCGGCGTCGGCTGAGCATCAGTTGAACGCACGGATGAGCGAAGGGGTCCAGCGGATTTTGAAGTATTCTGCTTCAACATGGCCGCAGATATCTGTGTTGGATTTGAGAGGAGTTCTTTTATCTACAACAATAATTGTTATTGCCTAGATGTGCATTGTGAAGAGACTAAGTTAAAGACTGCACTCTCTGTTTAAAGTCTGTGCACTAACACTAACCTAAGGAAGTCGAATTATATCTAGATCAGACACAAAAGATCATACTAGAATTCTATCAGGGAAGATTTATTAGGAAAGGAAGATAGGAACTAGATATTCAGGAAAGGAAATATATCTAGATTTTCATAGTCAAACCCATTTCATACAAAAATCATCATCGAGATTTACCGAATAGAGTTATCATTGACGCAGTGACATAATGTTGGTTGAAAGTAATTGGTCGAAGGCTTCATCTAAAACCATGCCCTCAAAATTATTTGAATCAGATTTTCTGCCTGATTTTCAAAGATCAACAAAAAATAATAATCTAAATGCCAGGTTCCGGTGAAAGACTAACCTGGTTTATTTCCGCGATCATCCAGGCCTGCAGCTTGTTGCAGTCCTGTCTGATGACGTCACACTGTTGGGGAAGGGTCTGCGCCATGCGACGAGCGTCCTGGATCTGTAGCAGCAGGCCTTGCTTGCTCTCCTCGCCCTCCCTCACGCCTCTACCTCTCTGTACATTGCAGTCAACACTGCATTACACTTAGAGCGTAGACCTAATAGTGTAGTTACACCAGACCTTGCTTGCTCTCCTCGCTCTCTCTCTCACGCCTCCACCTCTCTGTACCGTCAACGCAGCATTTGGGACAATTGTTCCTCATATGGGCCCAACCACAGTTTAGCAAACAAATAAACATTGTTAAGATTGGTACATACATGTTAATAAATAAGTACCATTAAGAATGATCTCCAAAATTTTCGACAGTACCCCCCTCCCCGCTTGCGAGTTCTGCACGGAAAGCAAAGTCTCTGCTAGTGACGATGGTCCAAACCAAACCATCACGAAATACGTGACTATGCCCCTGTTGGCGCTGTTCACTTTGATCTCAGATTTTAATGGGTTAAGGTTTATCATCAAATCCTAAACTAACCTCTGCCCTACCTAGAGCTGGCCCTAACTCTAATAATAGCTAAAACTCAAACCTTTAGAACCAAATAATCTGAAACTAAATAAATACAAGGATTAAAATCATCAGATGCAGGGCCGTCGGCTGAAGTGCATTTCAGGAGAAGGGGTTTAGTTTTCACCCTATACTACAGCGCTTAATCCACGAGCAACCTTTTTTTGCAAACTTCATACACCATATCAATTTTCTTCCATATTATTTCGGAGGGGTAGTTGTTGTTTGTGGCGGGATTCCCATATTTCAACTCTTTCATTAAATGTAATATGTTGAAATAAATACTGTTCCATTTTGGGGTGGAGGGTTTCAACGCCCAAAACCACTCCCAGTCTAGCGTTAGAGATTGATGACGTCCTGTGTTATATGAATTATGAAGAAGACCTGTCGAAACTGAGACGCAGTGAAATATCCTATTTCTGTTTAGTTATAAGAACTTACCATTGCAAGTTTGCAACAAGCCTAAAAGGTGAAGTAGTAAACATGCATTGTAGCCCCAAACGAACATCGAACACCGTCCTGTAATATTACAATATTAACGCTGGAAAATGCTTTGCCAACGAGGCAGCAGAAAGGTTGATTAATATTTTTCTCATGCCAAGAGAATAACACAGCAGCGCATGCATAGGTACTGCATACCCAGCCACTATGTTCCTATAGGCAATATTGAAAGCCCAGTAGGACTATCTAGAAGAAAATCAAGGCATTAAGAGCATGGACGTTATTGGGGATGGAAAACATTCTCACTTCAGGATGAGGCAAGAGATGTCTTGTCAAAGCTAGGCTTTGTTTCATACAATCTAACGAGAAAGCATAAAATGTCATTGCATATCATGTACATAAGTACAAAAAGATAAGATTTTGTAACAAGATATTTTGATGTCATTCACCAACATTATTAGTTTTTAGCAAGATGAAGAATCAAAGGGTGCACAGCTACTCAAATAGAGTAGAGTTCAGTACTTCCAACAAAAAACTATTTCCCTTAGGCTTAGACCATGCAAACAATGTGACTGAGTCACAGCAGATAGAGAACATCTTGCTCGTTGACTAGTTTGTAGTTTAACTGCTCTCCTATAGGTGTTTACATGTTCTTAATGACAACTAATGCTTGCTTGCAGGCTCTTCTTCTTTTGAGGTCCTCGATTGCGTAATGATTTAGATGAAAACTCTGATCGTATCAGAAAGCAGTAAACGCTGTTCAACTTGCCGACAGGCCGCCAGTGAGCTTCATTCGGTGATAATGGGAAAGCACTGAGAGATAGAGATCTGCTGGCAGCGCCTCGGCTTCTTTGTACATTATTCTCAGCAAAAACTCACAGAAGCCATTTTGTAAAAATTGGCTCCTTTGCTTCTTTGGCGCCCAATGCGGCTATATTGTGAACACTAATATGATAACTGTGAATATGTAAATGATAACGTTTTGCTAAGGCGCAGAGTTGTAGTCACACATATGAGGCTGCCCAGTGGTTCAAGGATAGAAATTATCCAGAAAAATTTAGAATTATTACGAAAAACTTCAATTGACATACTCAAACTTCATTTGGGGCATCTAAATTGGTATCGCAAATACATGGGTTATCATATGTGAAGGGGGTGATATGCAAAACATGTCTATGAAAATACAAAACATTTCTTATATGGGGCTACTGAGAAAAGAAAATATCAGAAAGTTTGGGACAATCGCATTATCATTCATTAGGCCAACAAGCAGCTAGAAGTAGCATGTCTAGGTCTGAGCAAATAAATGTCTGGAATTCACAACATAAAGCCCTATCACACATTTTTCTTAACCTACATTTTATTACATTCTATTCGTGTGAACACATCATAAACGGATAGAAGCGTCTAAATTTAAGCATGATCGTACATAGGTGAGAAAAGTCGGAGAATACTTCGTCATCAATTATTATAAGTTACGCTGTTGCGCAAAATTTGCTTAAGCTTACAGAGGCTTGCGGTTCAAACACCAAATGCTGATTTTGCTACGAACGATAAAATAAAACTTGTTCGCAACCTATGAGAATGAATATTTGACATTCCAACATATTTTTTCTTGAGATATTTAACAAGCTTAACACACTTCTGCTAGAAAAAGGCAAAGCGAGGCAGCTCAAAATTTTTATATGCCGCAAGCCTACACTATACGTTAACGAACGACAGCATGTACAAATACAAGACTTGAGCCACATCAGACTGAAATGAAATCATGAAACGGCAATTTCAATTCGGCTATGATTGATTTGAAGCATAAGTTGCTGATAGCCTGTTTACACTAAATTCAAATCCTAACAGGTTTGGCTTTCAAAAATGTGATTTACCGGCGAATCTCTGCATAAAAATTACATATTCACACCCTTTGAAATAGAATCTGAACACTCACATTCAGTTAAAACTGTCAAATTGAAGTATATAATGCATTAAGCATCCATTTTCGGGTGACAAACGTATATCCCAAAAGGATTTGTATTGTTAACAAACATATTTTCAGTAACTTCATGTCCCTGATTTGACTCTCTGCTTCAGCATCATCATCATTTACGTTTTACGTCCACTTTTCCGTGTCAACACAGGTTGGACGTTTCCCACAATGAGACTCCCGCACAACTCGATTCTTTGCCATCTCTCTATTCATGCTTCGCCCCTTCATATCGCTCTCTACCGCCTCCTTCCATGTTTCTTCTACCTCCCTCTTCCAATGATCCTTTCCACCTTAATATATCGGTATGCGGATACCCAGTTTTCCTCATTCATGCGTTTCATATGTCCAAACCACCTCAGTCTCCCTTTCCTCACCATGTCCGTTATACATTAGACACCAAACATATTTTCAGTACCTTCATGTCCCTGATTTGACTCTCTGCTTGCTTCAACCTTTCAGTCAGTTGAAGATTCTCAGTCTCGAGCTTGCTGGCGCACTTCTCAGCATCGGTGCGATGGACATTCTGAAACGCGCACATAAAACTGTCATTAAAACGGAAGAAAATCTAAGTAAGAACGTAGGAAAACGTCTGATATAATAATTTGAAGAACTTGTTGTTGCTCTGGTTTTCATAGACGCACTTATAATGTGATTATGTGAATGGTACGAATGGTTTGAAGAATCAGACGTTCTACAGCTTCTTTAATTACATGTATACCGTAATCTAGTTATACATACACAATTAGTCACCATAGCCTACTACTGAACACAATTAATCCGTGGAGAACTTGTTACATGGACCATATGCGCCTTATGAGCATTGACAGATTACAGATTTGCAAAACAAATTAAATGCCAGACTATTGCAGGAGGACAATAGGCTATACAACTATGAATAACAAAAGTTATAAGTAAACAGCTCAGCATGCTATTATTGTGAACACTCATAAACATGTACTTACAATACTTGCACAATAATGCAAGTGCCCCACAACAACAGTGTAAATTAATCACGTGATCAACTTAGCTAACAGGTCCCCAAAGTTTTCCTTACGCCAACAATTCAACGTTGACACTAACATTTATTTATTGGGCCCATATTCCATAAAATGAGCAGATAACGGTTGAAAGTAAATATTCACCAGGACTTAATTCAACATCTTCACGACTTTGTGCAGTCTAGGACAAGGTCTGACTAATGATTGACATGTAGGCCTACCGGTTATCTTAGGAACGATGACATTACATGACATAATCTTAATTTGGCTAATGAAGATAGTGTTAATTTGCAATATCTAGAGCATTTGAGCAAAGATCAACGATTGCTTAACACAAGCGAATCGTGAGATAAGCAATCGTTGAGCTTTGCTCATCAAAGCGAATCGTGAGATTAATACCTCAGATAAGTGATATGAAACACTGCTGGAGACCTATCAAGTATAGAGCTAAAATCGAATGATTACCATATGAGAGATTTTCCTTCAACGCTTAACTTATTTTCTTATTGCTAACTTGAACTAAAAGCAGACAATTTAATTAATTAGCCTATATTTGGAAAATTGAACTCAAGACTTTCTAGCCATCCATACGATGGATGGATTGAGTCCATAAATAAAAAAAGACAAAAATAAAACAAAACAATAAATCCATAAATCAATTCCTTCTTTGCAATATCGTCTCGTGAATCGTCATTTTGTGTAAAACACACAAGCAATAGCCTAATACAACATGCAAAGATTGGTGCAAATTGCATGACTTGCACGATCTTGTACAACACCCTAGGTGCCAGTAAACATCTTAGTAGACCCTACATTAGTGCATTTACTCTAAGAACAAGTTCAGCAACACTCGGCGTTACCCATGGTGCTGTTTGGTACAGGCAATTCATCCAACGGTAGAGTAAGCTAGTCAAATGAATGAATGTCTGATCAATTGAGATTGATGGCTTCATATCGATTTCAAAGAGTGGGCTAGACGTAAGTCAAGACTGTGTTAAATCAGAAGCAGGAGAGGTTATGTTACGGTATTACTCATCTCTGGCCGTTTGGTGAAAATTGAGCCTGAAAGCTAGACTTCCCAAGTACCATTAAAACAGGACACGACAGAGTTATGTGTAGGCCTAATATGGCCACGCAAGCCCTCCCAGAATTACCACCAATATTGACCAGTGTCTGCTCCACTGCTATTTCCACCATTTAGCTGCGAAAAAGTTATATAACTTCCTAATTCTTCTTCTTCAAAAATTTTTTTTTTTATATATCACGCCTATATACTACAATCGATATTGATATTATATATCAATCGTACAGTTCAATATCAATCAACTGCCTGGAAATAAGCGTCTCTACTTCTCAAGATAACAACTATACCTTGAAACAGGCGTTGCTTATTCCAAACTAACAACTACTTTGAAACAAGCGTCTCTACTTTCCAAAGTAACAATATATATAAGATATTCGCAGATTACCTGTTCCTCAGACAGCAGGACGCGTTCCGTTGTCAGTTTCTCGTGCTGCTGCTTCAGATGCTTCAGTTCCTCCGCGTGCTGACAGGTGGAGCCACACGACTGCTTGCCGCTGCCACCCTTTAGCAAGTCGTCGCCCGTCTTCTGCAGCGACGGACTCAGCGGATAGCGCATGGACGCGACGTCCTCAACTGTGTTCCACGCAAACAATGGAATTCTTAATCAGTGCAAGCACTACACCACAGCGAGGCACTGTGGTGTATCGTAGTGGTTAACGTTTCGGAGGAAGAGTCCGGACACCTGTGTTGAAGTCCCCAACTATGAAACCTTGCGTTACAGGCCCTTCAGCACAGCAAGGTTGTTAATACCTCATTGATTTTGCTGCATTATAGTGAAGAAAAAGGATGAAAAAGGCTTCAAAATTGCGCCATGCCAGACAGACTCGTCGAGGCTCGTTGAGTGTCGAGAAAGAGGCTGGAGTGGATATTGCAAAGTCACAAAGTCGCAAAGTCACAGTCGCAAAATAGCAGTTGCAAAGTGTATTTGCATATATATAATTGTATATATAACATGTACACATATATTAACTTGTATATATAACTAAAATATCCGACTAGGGGTTAAACACACAAGTGTCGCTAGCTGCTAACCCCATGCCAGATAATTATTTATTTGGTTGGCGTCAGGTAAGGCATCTGGCCGTAAAAGCCCAGCTCCTGCAGTCCTCATCAGGGCGTGAACGTCTAAACCTATGTGAAAACATGGACATTAACACGACAGGTAAAAATTTTTAAATTTTTTTATTAATTGTGGCATGTAGGCCTACAGCGTAAGTTGAGGAATATGGTTTATCACTTATGGCTAAAAGCTGTGTGTACAATTTAATGCCAGCGGTGTCACTGGGATTGGAGTGAGTATACCCAGTATGCAATAAGCCCTTTAATAGCAGTCTGTTTATGCTACATTGCAAACAAGTTAACAATTCGCTCCAGAAAGAGTCATCCTTTATAATCACAATAAATGGAAAATGTTGTAGTATAATGTGGGTTAGAACTGCTACCTCCCACTTTGAACAAAAATCATATGGGGCCCAATTTAGTTAAATTTGCCAAGGAACTTAAAGCTGACATTCAGCTCATAAACCAAACACAGATGTCATGGTATCGATTTGATGACTGTTAGGCTGAGTTTTTCCATCAAGTGTTAAAATTAAATCCGAGGTCATGACGTCACCACACCCAATGAGCGCGCTGAACTCTTGATCTATGGGTAATTTAGCGCAAAGTGATTGGCTTTTGCAGAATAAATCTCGGATTAAAATTTTAACACTAGATGGAAAAACCCGCCCTTAATCTGTTAGGCTTTATCAAAATAACACCCGTGTTGCATCAATAATATCTTAATGCTCCTTGCAGTGCAGGTGTTAATAGCCAAAAGTCCGTTACAGGGTACCGACTTTATATTGCAATATTATTACAACGACTTATTACAGTTGCATTCTTCAGACGATTTATGCTTTATTATATCTATTACATGTGGCTACAGTTTAACAGCTGAAAATCATAGATCACCTATTATGTACAGCTCTGCGACAGTCCTACACTAACTTGCTGATGCATCGCTGTTTTAATGCCTTTGCGTGGCAACTTTCCCATAGTCCATTTTATTTAATGTCACGCAAGCTCTTTAAAGACACCACTCAAAAGACCACCACAAAGTACATCAGATCATCAATCAACTTCAAGTCCTGCACGATCATGAGCGTTTGGCGGAGCCTTTAAAGCTAAACGTCGTCTGACAGAAGAAGGCCAAGTTACACTTTGCCAGAGTAGGCCAGGCTATCACCGATATACAGGGTGCGAAAAAAAAATACCCCCTAGCAGATTCGCGATAACTCGGTCAAAAATTGATATTTTTGCTCCAGCTTTTCGGGGATTGTAGCTGAGATAATTTGACACAAGTTGTGAAAGTTTTACTTGAAAATCTGCTTTCATTCAAAAGTTATGAAACTTTTACCAAAAAACGTTTTAAAACCGTTTTAACCGACACGCTTATGCCTGCAATCACCATTTTTATGCCTGCCGATCTCCAAAATTCGTTGCTAAACTGGCAGGATAATTGACTGGCAGGACCTATCTTGCCAGACTACCATAAATGGGGGGGGGGGGGGGGGGGGGGTGGGGTGATGCA
>JAQIWG010002548.1:0-20081 GCA_034695025.1 Chamaedrilus cognettii | reverse complement strand
AATAAAATAGTGACGTCATAGGTTGAGTTAATAAGTAAGGAAAATTTTACAGGTTTAATTTTGCCAAAAACATAATTAGATTATATTGCACAAGATTTTACGAGGGGGTCCCACTTTTTTTGCGCCACCCTCTATGTCGTGGCAGATCTAGGGGGGGCGGGGGAGGGGGGGGGTTTATCCTCCGTGAGACAATGTAGGGGCTCAAGGGGCAGGCTTTTTATTGTTGGCATTACGAGCCCCACCTCTATTTTTCTAAGGAGCCCCGGTTAGTTTAGTTGGTTAATGTTGTAAGGGAAGAAGGATCGGTTATCATCCCCACTCCCCCCGCTCGTTCGTTCATTTTCCATTTGTTATCAACTTTCTTTCAAGGTTTGTGAACTTCTGTTGAATGGTTTAAAAGTATACATTTTGCTGCAAAAATTCAACAAATTGGCATTGCTACAGTATTCGTAACACAATTTTTCTTCTGTGGTGATCAAATTTTGAACTCATAAATAACCATAAATTGTAACGTTTTTGACAAATTTAGTGTCATTCTGTGCAATAGTTCCGAGCTATTGATATGGATTTGTCCATATCTTAGTATTGAATTCTATTAAACAGTTCAATTTACACATTTGTTGGCTTTGTATAGTAAAAAGGGACATTTTAAAATTTGTACAAATGTTGCAATTAAGTCAGAAGTAGGCCTAGCCAACTCAGCAATAACGTTCATCCACGGAGTTAAAAAATCAGAATTACTACTTAGTGAAAATTATTGTATGACAAGCACCAGCGATTAGCAGTCAGCGGACTGCTAATCGCTGGTGCCTGTCATACAATAATTTTCATAGCAACACCATATATAGTCAGTCATTAAAGTGGTACGTCACTTGGCGCGCTGGATGTAGTCAGTCATTAAAGTGGTACATCACTTGGCGCGCTGGATGTTGTCAGTCATTAAAGTGGTACGTCACTGTGCGCGCTGCAGCATGGATGTACATGCAGTCAGTCATTGAGACAGTCTTTGAGGCACCGCTTGAACTTGCTGAGCTGCGCGCTCCAGTTGGGAATGTAGAGGTTGGTCCACTCGTCAAACAACAGCTTCCACCGCCGCTCCTCCTCATCAATGCTCTCTGCAACCAGCGCACAATAACGCCGGCCTTACACCTCTGTCCTCTTTACAAACATTGACAGGGTTAATTTTAGTAGGCGTAGTACGCCTAAAACTAGATGTTTTTTAATTTGTACGTCTAATTAGAAACGGGTAGACGTAGCGTTGCGCGTAAACATAAATGAACAAGGCATTATGTCATGCAGGCCTCCGCGGGTTTTATGATCTGATGGCGTAACACGGCTTCCTGTGCAAGGTAGTCAAATGGCTCAGAAAAAATTCTGTCAGCATCTCGCCCCCTCCCCCGCTGACGACCTGTCACTGGCCTCCAGATGCATTTAATAAAGTGGCATACAGCCACCTACTCCTTTTTTCAAAGATATACAGGCATAGGACGACGCGAGTTTCTTAAGGAGTCGTAACGCTACGCCGGTTTCATGAGCGTCAAAATGAACTCTGAACATTAACATTATACGTCATCAAATTAACAGGTTTTTAATATCAATGTACGCTGTGATTCAGGAAAATGGGAACCAGTAGAATGATCATTATAACTCAACCAATTGCCAATCGATTTACATGTAACACTAATATCAGAGAGATTTGCAAATGTAATGAATTCATAGTTTGGTTCAAACTGTCCGCCATTAGGTGCTACACACGCACGAAGAGGTTGTTTGACTGACGCGTCAATGAAGCGCTGGTCCAGCTTTTCTCACTTATCCACGATGCGCTGTCGCAGATCTTGACTCCGGATCTCGACTCCGGACTTCAATCCGGTGGATTATAGAATATGGAGCATGATGCAGGAGAGAGTTTACCGAACAAAGGTCCTTGACATTGAAGATCTGCGACAGCGCATCGTGGATGAGTGAAAAAGCTGGACCAACGCGTCATTGGCGCGTCAGTCAAACGATGGCGCGGCCGTCTTCGTGCGTGTGTAGCAGCTAATGGTGGACAGTTTGAACACTAACTATGAATTCATAGTGATGATATATCGCAATGATTATAATCGCAACACTCTCTGGTATTATTGTTTCAAGTTTCATGTAAATCAATTGGCAATTGGTTGAATTGGTAGAATTCCACTGGTTCCCTTTTTTCTGAATCACAGTGTATAATATTATTGAACTGTTTTGATTTGAGATTTATAAGTGCTATTTAATGATGTTTGGTCTGCTCAAGTTAGATCCACGGGAGGGGGGGGGTGGGCTGGTGATCATTAAAGTCACAGTTAGTCGGTTACCCCACTCGCGTCAAGTATTGTATCTCATGTTCTATATTATCTAAAAAGTGTGAGATTATCTCCCCCCACTAGAATTGTGTACGACACCGTAGCCCCTAGGGGGCTACGGCTCCTTTAAAAAGTGGCTACAGGAATGAAAATGATTTTATAACACATACGCTTAAAAGTAGAGAAACACAGTTTTTGACAGAGCATGTCAAACTAAATGTTTTCTTCCCTCAAACTAATGAATTATCTGGATAAAGCCCCTCCCCTGACCCGCCTCCCCCACCGCTAGTGAGATACATTATAGGCACATAAGGGAATTCTGGCCTGTCGACTGGAAGATAGACAATCAAAAGGCTATCATTGGTTAAAAAACCACCCCCCCCTCCACACTTTGGGTGGCTGAATTCGCCACTAGAGCAAATATCGGTCTGACCAATCAGATCGTGTAACTCACTAAGTCATGACTAAATTTTTTCTAATTTTGCAAAATAGCGTTCATTTTCAACTTTACTTTGAAGATGTTTTGAACAAGACGCACCTGTTTGACTGATCAGGTTTGGTAGATACTCGTTCCAGAAGGCGCAGTGGTTAGCCCTCGGTCCCCTACCAATCTCTGAGGACAAAAGTTCGCTTCCCCGCGCCCCATGGTGGAGGAACTTGGCGTTGAGCTCGAGGTAGTGCCGCCCCTCGGGCGTGTGGCGAGGCCAGTGCGCGGCCGAGCGCCGCTCGCCCGGCCGCACGGGGGCAGCACTCAGCCTCCGCTGTCTTATCCTGCTCCTGCTCGAGCCGCTCGAGCTGCTGCTGCTGCTGCTGCGAGTCTTCCTTCCCGACACCGGGTGGGCACTGTTGGGGTTGCTGAGCAATCAAAAGAAATACATGGAAGATATTGAATCCAAGAGTTTAGTGTTCGATAATCGTTGGTTGTAATCACTTTATATCATTGTATTAACTTTTGTCCAACGTTTTAGTTAACACTGTGCCAGCAACGACAAAACCATGCGTCACAGGCCCTTCTGCAAAGCTGTTAATCAAACAAGTGTCGCTAGCTGCCAACCCCGCGTCTCTGCAAGATAATTATTTGTTTTGTTGGCGTCAGAAAGGGCATCCGGCCATAAAAACCCAGCTCCAGCAGTCCTCATCAGGACGCAGAACGCCTAACCTATGTGTAAACATGGACATTAACAAATTAGACGTCAAAAAGGCGGTTTGTAATGAATAGAACATGACATGGTAATGAATTCATTATGCCTGCTTCTTCTTTTGAAGAAGGTGGCATAAAGCTACATCAAGAAGGCTAACATTAATACATCCGAGATGAATTTATGTAGTTAGGAAGTAAGTGTTGTAACTTGTAAGAGTTTTAAGTTAATACTTTAAGCCTACTAAGTAATAATTGAAAAAGTTTTTGTGACGTATATAGTCCTGGGGTTCTCAAAGAGCTGCAGTGGATCAATGGAGGCCCTTTTTATGTGACCTGCGGAAGTGTTGCTGAAAGGATCACATTGGCCTGCGGAACCCTTGCTGAAAGGGTCACTGTAGTCTGTAGCCTACAGCGATGTTGGTGGGCTTGGTGTTGTATTGTGGTTAATTGGTTTTTTGGGGCATAGGCCTATGTTCTTGTTTTTTGGGGCAATAAGTGGTGGTGGTGGCAACCCCATTCGGTCCCGTGATTGTCGGGCCCCGGATTCCCCCCGTCCAGCCTCAGGGACCAGCCAGCCGGCGTTCCCTGGCTGCCAGCAGAGCCGCCGCCCCCACAGGGTTTGGCCACAGATCAATGGGTTTGAGAGGTGTATATATATGTGGGCAATTGAAAAGATGTGTAGTTGTGTGTAGGTCTGTTTTGCATAGTGGGCACTGTGGCGATGGGTGTGTCTTTGGATCTATTTTGTTTTTGTATGTTATAAGTAAAGGAGATTTTCTGTTCTGAGTTGTGCAAGGGTACGTCTTGTTTTGCGTACCAGTATTTCTTCAGATTAAATCTGAAGTGTAAAATCTGATTTTGTGAATGTCTGGTGCTTGTTGCTGGAGTATTTTGTTTGGTTCTCTTTCGTGTAGATATTTTTGTACTGCAGAGGTATGGATAGTTTTTAAGTTTTGTTGGACTGTTTCTTGCGTTGTTGTAAATTGGTTCTGTGTTGATTTGGTGTATGTATGTGTTGCTGTGCTGAAATATTGATTGTCCTATTGTTCTGGGAGGGCTTGTGGCCTGAATGAGGCTGTGTAGGGGATGTGAAATGTCTTGTGTTTTATGTTTTAGTAGAGCTTGAGAGCTTGTAGTGAAGCTTGAGGTGTTGTTCAAGTGGGAGAATTTGTGTTTCTTCATGTAGGTGTTTTTGGTTTGTGTCTGCTGTGCAGCCTGTGGCGACTCTTAGTGCAGAGTTTTGAACGGTTTGCAGTTTTTTGATGTTTGTTTTTGCTGCTATGTCATCATCTGGGTGACCAGATGGTACTTGCGTATTCTATTGTTGGGCGGGTGGTAGCTTTGTAGGTGGTTGTTATTGTTTCCTTTTGTTTTCTCCAGTTTGTTGATGTTAGAGCTTTCAGGAGGTTGATGGTTTTTCCTGATTTTTCTTCTGTGTTTGCTCTATGCTGGTTGTAAGTAAGTTTTGGTTCAAAGGTTATTCCTAGGATTTTTGGGTGTTGTATTGTTGGTATTTTGATGTTGTTTATGTGGAGGTTGAGCTGGGTGTTGTGTTCGGCTGAGTCCAATGTGAAGAGGGTTGACGTAGCGTTGAATAATGTCTGCGTTGAGTTTAGATTGTTTTCAGTTCTCCATTAGTAAATTTCTTCCAGGTGAGGTGTTAGTTGCTGTTGGGCTCTGTTGATATTTTGATGTGATGACAGTGTTGTGATGTCGTCTGCGTAGGGACATGTAGATTGCTTGACTCCAGGAGGAGGGGAAGGAATGTCCGACATGTAGATGTTGAACAACATTGGAGAGAGAACCCCGCCTTGGGGAACTCCTGCTTTGAAGAGGTTCTTTGATATGATTTCTTGCAATTGAAGCCTTGTATGATGTCTTCGTTTACGTTGTGGAATGCTGTACTTGTCGAGTGTTTTGTTTTGTATCCATGCTGATTTGGTATGTTTGGTATGTTCTGTGTTATCTGCGGTAGAATGATCTTCTCGAGTGTTTTGGCGATGTGTGACGGAAGAGATAGGGGTCTGTAAGATAGTCCCAGGTTTGGGTCTTTGCTTGATTTAAGGATTGGGACTATTTTTGTTGGTTTCCATGTGTGCGGTATTGTGTTTGTGTTTAGGACTGTTGGCGGACTTTCTTGAGGTGTTCTATTGCGATGAGTCCCAGGTGTTGTAGGTGTTTTATGTTGATGTTATCTGGGCCTGTGGAGTTGTTTTTGAGAGATTTTATGGCTCCTGTTACTTGTTCTGTGATAATGTCCAGGTGTGTTGATTTGAGTTTTGTGGTAGGTCGATCTGTTTTGCAATTTTTCTTGTTTGTTGCATATGTTGTGGAGTTGACGAATTGCTTATTGAAGAATGTTGTTATTTGCTAGTGGGTTATGCTGGTTTTTTGGCCAAAGGTGATCGTTCCGTTCGGCTCTTGTTTGGGTTTTTTGTTTGCTAGTGTGTGTGCAGTGTTTTCCAGAGCATGTGCGTATTTGTTCGATGATCCCAATTTTGCTCTATTTTATCTTTCCAGATGTTTTTCTGGTGTGTTTGTATTTATTTGTCTATTTCATTGTTGAGTGTTGGTAGTCTTGGGTCTTTTGGGCTGTTTTCTCGTGTTTTATTTCTGATTTTGATTTTGTCCACTATATGTTGAGGTAGAAGTTGGTTGGTGTTTCAGATTTTTGCTTTAGGGATGTTGTGTTTGTCAGCTGTGAGTATTGCGTTTGTGAGAATTTTGTTTGCTGTATGTACATTGTCGGTTGGATTGGTTTGAGAGATTATGTGTTCAACTTCTGTAAATTTTGGCCAGTTCACTTTGTTGTAGTTCGGGTAGGAGTTTCTATATTTTTGTAGTTTGTATTTTGTTTTGGTGTTGACTGTTGTGAGGATTGAGAGATGGTCTGATGTGAGGGCTTGTATTGTTTCCCATGATGTTTTAGTGTGAAGTTTAGCTGGGATTGTAGTGATGTCAGGAGATGTTGGTTGTTGGTTGAGAGCTTTTGGGATGTGGGTGTGGGTGAGTGCGTTCAGGATGAACGCACACACACGGTTCGAACGTCTGCGGCCTACACGAGGTCGAAGTGTCGACCCTCAACAATATCAGAGGGTCGCAAATAGCAGCAACCACTCCCTGCTCCCCGAAAGGGGAGCTCCACCAGCCCAATTTTTTTGACTGGCCAGCCACCAGTGTTCACGTGGTGGCTCGCGGAGCTAATAGCTCTCGCAGAGGATGTCGAACAGAACCCAGGACCACTCACCACACAAACAACCTTCACCTGTGAAATCTGCAACAAAAATATAAACAACAACCAATACTCACTCCAATGAAATCACTCCATACCACACTGGCTTCACAAACACTGCACAAAACTGAAACCTGCTGACTACAACCCAATCTGGACCTGCCCAAAATACTCCCAACAGAACACAACAAACCCTCCTCACAAACAAATACCAGCCACAAAGAACAGTAACACCCAACCAAAAAACACTCAAACAAATACCCAACCCATTCCAAATTTCAAAAACGTCAACATCAAAACTCACAAGAAATCAAGATCCTGCAGATAAACATTAACGGAATAAACATCAACAAGCAAGTAAGTTGAAAATGGCAAAGAAAACTGCACTAAGTAGTCATAAGCAGGGTAGTTTTTGGTTATTTGTACAATAGTCAAAGTAAAGGTTTTCAGTTTGAATTATGAGATTAGTTTCAAAGAGTGGACAGACCCCGACTTCGCGAAGTTGGTCCAGTAGCGCATAATGTCACGACTCAGCTCGCGCTCGGCCTCCGTGAAGTTTGCGCCAAATTTGAGCGGCTCGCCGAACATGAAGAGCACCTCGTCCCCATGCAGCACCCCCATCCAGTCAGGCCATGGGTTGGAGCTGTACCTGCAGCCATACCGTCTTGCATTAGCAACTGTACCTGCAGCCATACCATCCTTCATGAGCAACAACCTAACGTTAGTGTGACCAACCGTGCGCCAGTGTGACCAGACGTACCGGCGGTACCGCCAGTGTGACCAGACATACCGCTGCGTGAAGTAGTACGTGTAGACGCCCCAATCCGTATCCGCCGCCTGCCGCGCGTAGCCGAGCGCAAAGTCGTTGAGCGGACAGAGGAAGTAGTAGTCGGCGAGCATGCCGTCGAGCGCGGCGAGG
This sequence comes from Chamaedrilus cognettii, assembly GCA_034695025.1. Lineage (NCBI taxonomy): Eukaryota > Metazoa > Annelida > Clitellata > Enchytraeida > Enchytraeidae > Chamaedrilus > Chamaedrilus cognettii. The sequence continues at coordinate 12,462 of JAQIWG010002548.1, read as the reverse complement.
TTTGCGTCTGTTTCGTTGTCGCGCAGCCAGTCCGTGTACTCGTGCTCGATGGCGCTCAGCGCAAAGCTCGGCGAGTTGAGCTGGCATGGGTACTGCGGGTAGTGGAAAAAGAGCTTGCGCACGCTCTGTACCAAGTCGTCGCGCGTCATGCGGCGCCGCTCGAGGTCGATAAGATCGGACAACTCGTAGATGAGGAACCAGGAGCCCTCGTTGAGATTGCTGCCGAGCAGGATGGGGCAGCGCTTGAAGCGGCCTGCCCGCAGCGCGGCGCGAGGCGGTTCGGGCAGGAAGACACCGTCGACGACGGGCAGGAAGGGGAACTGGAGGATGCCGCGCGACACCCACTGCGAGTCGACGAGGCGCTGCGCGGTCACGTTGCGCAGGCACGTGGCAAGCCTCTCGCGTTCAAGGTCCGACCCCTGGCACCTAAGGTTGACAGATTTTCATCATTCAAATAATGCTCAAGTTACATTGGGTCATCAGAAGCAGGTTCAGGCCGTCTACCGGTAGAACGCCCGATGACGCGTTACAACGCAGTTACTCAGTTAACAAAATGTTATGTTTTATATTATTATTTCATGCATAGAAATATTAATATTCTTTTTTAAATACGACAATAATCAGGCTAATGCTGTCTCGTTCCGCGACACTTTTATTGACACTCCTGACTCAGAGTCCTAGGTTTCTAGACAGAATTGTTTTTATCACAGGCCTATCAGGCTAACAGTAATATTTTCTATTGTTTTAATAAAAAGCAGATTGTCGGAGTTATTAGCACTTTGGAGAAAATTGCGCCTATTTAAGAACGAGTTTTATTCATTAGTGTTGAGTGGCATCACTGAAACTGAATATTATTTAGCCACACGTGATTGGTCTATTTTTTAGAATTTGTACGTAGGAAAAATTGTCAGATAGGCGAACCATACGCGAGTGTGTGTTTGCGTGTGTGCGTGAAGACGTGTCTTCAGCGACGACCGGTCATTGCTGACGACGCAAAACGATACATTGGGTCATCAGGGTGGATTCGCTAAAGAATTCTACCGGTAGACGGCTTGATCTGATGAATCAATGTAGCTCTTACTTAACGGTAGAGTTATCTAATCTAACTTTACCTTTAGGGACACAAAATATTCAGCATGAATATTTTAATTCTGTCGCTATTTTGCAGAAACTTCATTACTAAGTCTTGTTCTTCGCTAAATAAACCACATTAATTTAATCTAGCAAACTTTCGGCCAGAGATTTGCACACGATTCTAACTAGATTACATAGTCAAATATGAACCGTTTATGCCTCTCTAGGATTAGGCTATTAGATATTAGGCCTTATTCAAGACTTTGCCGATTTCATATGACATATAATACAAATGTAGGTCTTGACCAAAATACGGGATAATTCGCATCCCTAATGCCCTTCACAATGGACACGGGACAAATCGTCTCAAATAAAAGACGTACCCTAAAATAAAGGACGTCCCTTAAAATAAAGGACGTCTGGCTACGGGGCCTAATTTAAGGGTGTAGACCAAAATGTGGAGCAAAGTAAAACGTGTAGTCCACACGACAAAGATGTGTAGTACCTATAGAAATTAAAGGTTATTTTGGAAATTATTGTCAAGTTGAAGGGTGTAGTTAGGCCAATATGTGGAGACCATGGAGTTCGATGTGGAGTCCACACGGAAAAATATGTGTATGTACGAAAATTATAGGTTAATTTAAAGAATGACTGTAAAGCATGGCTTTCAAAATTTCTGTCAGCACCCCTCCCCCCTCCCCCTTGCTCACAAGTTCTCATACTAAGCAAAGTCGGCACATCAGTGAGCTGTCAGCTTAGCCTAGGCTATTAATTCTGCACTATGTGCTAGTATGTGGAGAGCATAAAATTTCTGAAATTATGCTCTGTTTGGCAGCCCTAGGCGCACCCCAGGTAGTCGACGGCGAGCTCGACGGAGCGGTTCTGCGCCTCCTCCACGGTCAGCGTTGCCCACGGCATGTTCGCCGCGCCGCTCTGCATGATGGCGCGCTGGAAGAGGTCGCGGCTGAGCGGTGACAGGAGGTGCATGGTGGTAGAGGCTGCCCCCGCGCTCTCCCCGAACAGCGTCACGCGCCCCGGGTCTCCCCCGAAGTAGCGCACATTCCTGCGCACCCAGTCGAGGCCCGCCAGCTGGTCGTAGAGCCCTGCACAGCAGCGCGTGTCCGCCCTTGATCACTTCAGAGATGAGCCACCCTTTCTGCTTTCACAAAACTTTTGAGCGATGACCCCTCTCCCCTGTTGAAAATAGAATAATTTTTATTCATATACTAATTTATTGCAATGACTGTAAAACATTAACTTTATGCTCTAATGAAATAATAATAATAATCGTAATTTTTGACGTCCATTCTTATGCGCAACAGGCAAGCCTGTAACGCCGTGTCCACACTAACACAGGTTGGACGTTTATATTGGAGCTGGGTTTTTACTGCCGGATGCCCTTCCTGTCGCCAACCAGAATAATAAATTACCCTGGACGATGATTATCAGCCAGCGACACTTGTGCACGTAACAGCCTTGCTGCTGAAGGGCCTGTAACGCATGGTTTCATAGTTGCGGGCGCCGGGACTCGAACCCAGGTCCTCTGGAACCAAAGTCCAAAGCCTTAACCACTACACCACAGCGCCTCACTGCATGTTATTTTGGCGGTTTTGGCCTCAAGAAATTTTGCTGCACTTAATCTTCACGTTTTTGAGGACTCCCTACATAACTATTAAGGCTACATATAGCCTATGTAGCCTTATTTTGGCGCATGTAATTTTCGCAAGTCTTGCCGATTCGCAAGATTCGCCAAAATTACACGCACGCGACAAGTTCATGTTTTCGGGTATTTTTCCCTACAGTCCCTTTACTAGACACGTCACGCTCAGAAAACATTGTGACTAGTAACTACCCCCCTCTCGCTACCATGACCTTTTCTAAGCGACATCACCACTGTCAGGTAACAGCAGTGAATTTGAACTTTAGAACGATGACGTTCTCAATATCAATTGTATGGACTTGTATGCAGTAATGCATTGTAATTTGATAGCCAAAGTTCAATTCTTTGTCAGTGCTGTGAGATATACTGTACTTGCCTGTTATCATTAGGGCCCCTAACTTTTACACTGAGCGGTCGTTGGTCCTGAAATTTGTGTTGTAGTATAATAGCACATGCTTTGAAGATTGTCAAACTTACTTTAGTCTGTGTGACTGGGTTTGTAAAATTATAGTAAAGTCACAGTTCTAATTAAGGCTTCTTTGAGGTTTTTGATTTATCGAATAGGGATAGAAGTGAAGCAAATATTAAAACTTAAGATCCCTGTTGTTACTTAAATTTTGACTATTCATGTATAACTTGTAAATAACTTATACAAAACTTTAGAGTTGTCTTCATAATGTAAATTGGGTTACTTTTAGGACCTGGGTTGAAGCAAATTAGTACACAACGAGAAAAGATAACAAAAAGATATAAATACGTATAAAACTAAAAGTAGCATCTTTATTACAAACACCTGACCTGAAAATGACTCTACGCCACTGACCTACATTGCAGGGCGCTGATTGGACGTTGAGGCAGAGGAAGCCGAGCGCTCCGAGGCGGTAGGCGACGGACACGACGATGACGTCATTGAGCGAGGAGAAGATGCGCGCGTCGTACACCTCGAGGGTCGTCGACCCGCTGTAGAACCCGCCCCCAAAGATCCACAGCATGACGGCGCGCTGGGGCCGGGCCCGCAGGTCGCGCCCCCGGTACCCGTCAGGGTCGTGGGGCTCGGCGTGGTTCGGGTGGGAGCGGGGAGGCGGCGGAGGGCGCTGCGAAGGGGGTGTGCGGGGCACCCAGACGTTGACGTAGAGACAGTCCTCGTCGAGGGGAGTGTTGGCGTTCCACATGCTCGACCCGGGGAAGTCGACGCCAAAGAACAGGTCAGGGACCTGATGGCCCGAGAGAGCAAAAATACGCACAGATAATAATCTAAATTAGGCCTAAATAAAAACAGGTCTAAGAGTCTATTGAGATTTTGCATTTAATCCAGCAAATCGTGGAACAAAGAATAGACTTGCAGACCAGGCTCATTTACATAGATATCTTATGACAATCTTAGTCGTAAGATTGTCTTAAGAGAATCTTTGGCAAATCTTATCTTTTTTATTTGAAACTCCGCACGGTCGCGCGCAAACCGAATGATGACGTCAAGTCGGTCGACGATTGGATTTTATTTGTTTTAAATTTCAGTTAGGATAAGATTTCATAAAATCTTAAGAAATGTACGTAAATGAGGCTCCAGAGCTCCCCGGGCAAATCGTAAAGGCGTCTAAAGAAGCAGCAGCGGTTCTGTGGTGCCCTCCTACACAGAACCGGATTGCAATAGTTTTCCTACACATGGTTCTTAAACTACAACCCCACCCATCAATATTTAAAATCGATAAGAGCATTATTAAAACAAGTTCTCAGATGCTGAAAGGATGCACATCTACAAGACTTACAGTTGCCAGGTATACAAGGTCATGTATCATTTGATATTTGAGTCAGTCAGGTATGATATGTCAAAAAAAACCTTCCCGTGGCAAACTTCGTGAAGGCATGGTATGTCACACATCCAAATTTCCAAAAAAATGCGTAGAAAAATAATTTCGATGGTTGCCATCTCTGAAATGACTAGAAGGTACTAAAATTTAAGATGGCGTCCAAAATGGCTGCCGAAAATATAAACCGCTGTTGTGTGATGTCTGTTAGAAGTTCAATGTTAGACTCCAGTAGTATGTATTTTAGCTATAAAAGTTCATTTGTGCCCTAGCAAGTCAGTAGACGTGATGAAATGTCAGCAAAAACAAAATGGCAGACAAAATGGCGGAACAGCTTCCATACAGTCGCATTTAAAGTTCTGTTCATTCCGCTTCCAGAATTTTACCATCCAAAATTGATTTTTTTAGATCATAGAACCCATTAAGAGCATAAAAAATAGTTCTACAATAACGGGATGCAAGCAAAACAAAATGGCGGATAAAATGGCTACCAAGTAAACTGAGGGTTAATCTTGTCTGTTGATCTCACACACTAAACTTTTGTGTCAAAAAGTAAGCATTGCATGTATTGGAGATCGAGGAATCCAACCGTAGAATAATAAAGGCCTGCCGTTTTGCAAGTACACTTCACATTGGAAACAATATGGTGGACAAAATTCTTGCCAAAATAGAAAGAAGTAATAATTTTAGGAAGGTTCAGGCAGCATTCCAATTTTTTGTACTTCATGGTTATTCTAATCACTCAGATATTACATTTTAACAAGATGATATAAATTAATGATCAATTATGTTCAAGTCGCCCAAGACAACAGTCATCCTGTATAAGTAAATTACTAATTGAAACGCAGGCTCAGCACAAGTAAAATTGATTAGTTGTGATGTTTGTGTGCGTTTTAGGCGTGTTTATTTTAGGTGAAATGGCATCAATCCATAGGATTTGATGGCATTTACCATAGATACTTATTTTGGCCAGGCGAGGGCCTTCTGGGTCAGGATAAAAAACCCTTGTGAGCCAAGCTATAGTCCTATGAGTCAGACTCCTCAAAAAATCAATTTTGGATGGTAAAATTCTCAAAGCGTATAAAACTGAACTTTAAATGCGACCGTATGGAAGTTGTTCCGCCATTTTGTCTGCCATTTTGTTTTTGCTGACGTTTCATCAAGTCTACCGACTTGCTATGGCACAAATGGACTTCTGTAGTTGAAATACATACCACTGGAGTCTAACATTAAACTTCTGAGGTGAACAGACATCACACAACAGCGGTTTAAAATGTCGGCGACCATTTTGGACGCCATCTTCAATTTGAGTACATTCCAGTCATTTCTGAGATGGCAACCATCGAAATTATTTTCTGCATAATTTTCTGAAAATTTGATATATGACACAACATTCTTTCAGGAAGATTCCTACGCGATTACATATCAGCCCTGACTGCAATGGATACCATCTGTAGCCATCATCCCTCGATATACATTATGTACAGTAACACTTGGAGGGAGAGATTTCGGTGATTTTTGCAGGACCAGGATGATCCACATCATTTTCAGGTTACAACAACACTTGCAGATCCTGCGCTGCGTCTTTCCTTCGTGATTCCACACTGTGTGCATGTAGCTCTTGGTCTTTCAACTACACGAATCTGCTGCCTCTCATCATCTCTCACTCTGTGCAGTCAGGCGCACTCACAGATAAGTCACAACAGAGCGGACCGACTCCAAGCCTTGTCTGTACTGTCAACTGGACTCCTATCATCAACTTCAGAGCTCTCGATAACAGTGCAGTGCGTCACAGCTTATAGTTTGAAAACTTTAATATGTGCTATTCGATCATAGAATTTGTCGCGTATCCTTTTTGATCTATGTGTCAGATTTGGCTAGTTGAATAGATTTGATTAGCCTACATGCGCATGATCGGCCTTTGTGGTGGTTCGTAATTTGATGACATTTGTTGGTCATGTACTGAATGTAGCATGAGATTCACAGAGCTTCGACACCGTGCCCCGCCTCCCCAGGTATTCAACTAATTTGGGGTCGGACATCAAGTATTAAGCAATTTTTAGGCCCTCACTTCTGGTATATACACCGTGGCTCAAAAGTAAAGGACCTAATGAATTTCTTCAATATCTACGGAACGCAATAAGCGTTGTCAATAAAATTTTGACTACGTTAACTTGGACCATTGCTCCATATTAGCGTCAATATTCGTTGACTTTAATCGAACGGTTATGAAGAGACAAGTAATCAAAGTTGATCTACAAAAAGCGCATCAACCAAGCAGGGAAACAGTTTGATTGCTATTTGCGTCAACGATTTTGTGGTAGCGATCTCTTTTATATTACAATTCAATAATTGTTAGCAAGCCAGGAATGTACACTTCGTGTTCCAACAAGATTTATTCCAACATGCACGCGAAACGATCGAAGAGCGTGGTATAAAAAGGAATGACACAGAGTGCTGGGCGTCAAAGTGGCGCCGTCGATCATCAAAATTTGGCAGCATGGTGCTTGTTACGAAACGCGTCAGAAAAAAATCAACGTCGAACACCTGAAGCGTGGAATAACCCAGAAGTTGGACAAATTTGAACATTCTGTACTTATCACAAAGATATGCAGCAGCGTGAACAAGTTATTGGCTTGCACAAGAGGTACAAACGGCAATTACGCAGTTTCCCAGCCTGGTAGACGTGTTTTTTGTGGTTAATTTTAACTGGGTGTATCTTATAAACCGCTGAATGAAATTCAACGAAAATTGGCAGAAATATGAAGCAATGATCCAAGTTAGTACGATAAAAATTTCATGGACTTGGCTTATTGTATGCGGGAGTTGTTCAAGAAATTTGTTGGCCACGGTATAGAAATTCAGGTAGCTATAGTGCAGGAAAGATCGAGTAGGTAGTAGGCCTACCTGGTTGAAGGTCAGATAGCGTACCCGAGCGTGGACACTCAAGTATTTGACAGATGGTGTAGGGACGCTCGAGTACCTGATATCTAAAGTGTGTAGGTACGCTCGAGTACGTGATATCTAAAGTATGTAGGGACGCTCGAGTACCTGGTGGGAGGTGTAGTAAACCTCGAGTACCTGATGACAGGTGTTGGGCAGGACGCTGGCGTTACGCACGTTGCTCCACTTGCTCACGGGGACGGGGTGGCGGAAGCGCAGGTCGCCGACGGGCGGCTCCGCGAAGGGGATCCCGAGGAAGGCGTCCCCCTCGAGGTCGAGGAGCGGCAGGCGGTAGCGCACGCCCTGCACGCGCCCCTCTTCGAGCGTCACGACGGGGGACGGCTCCTCCTCGACCCACGGGCGGTCGGGCTTGGGCAGGCAGGGCGGCAGTGCGGCGACCAGTAGGGCGGCCAGAAGGGGGAGGGGCCGGGGGGATGCGGGGCCCCACTGCGTGGCGGGCGCCATGCGGCGCGGTGGCAGTAGGCCCCTATGGGCGCGGGATCGTTTATACACCGAGGGATTGGTACAGAAATAGAACCGCTGAATATACGCGTAATCGCACACCGCACACGTGGATGCAAGTTTGTGTGTAAGACCGTCAACTCGCCTCTTTCATTATAGCCACTATACAGCAGTATGGGCAATCTATTACACGTAGGCTTATATTTGTCTGAGCTGCAGTTCAAGATCTGTTCTTCTATATACTTTACAGCACACTTCACGACGCAAAGTCGATAAGTTGGTCTTCTTTTGCTCGCGAGTTTGTATATTCAATCAATCAATATTTTTATTCGCTTGCTTATAATTCACTCGCTTATATTCAAACGTACCGGTAACAATTTAGCCTGACAGCCATGTTCTCATAATGTCCGACGTACTTCTAGGCCTGGCTAACCTGCAGTATAATCCAACCGATTAAAATAAAATTTGTTACGAATTCTGGAGTCGACTATTCGAACAAATTGCATGGAGATCGTAGTCAGTTGACCGTCAGATGTACCATTACTGTTAAAACAGCTCTAACTTACATGTACGTTGCCGTGTCATTCATCTAACGCCCTTAACGCCGCTGCAGTGGAAGAGAAGTTCTGTAAGGTGCCGAAATTGACACTAGACCTATACATGTACAGTTGTTAATTCGAGTTTATCAATCATTTTATAGACTACATGCTGGCTTTATTATCGACGACGCTGCACGCTTGAAGAACAATACATTATTATTTGGCTCTCAAGGCCTTGGGCCTACATTAGGCCTACATGTGCATAGGTTGCAGTGCTTAGGCTTAAATTAGGCCCTCATACACGTAAGCTGCTGTAGGCTAGCATGGCAGAGATGTGTGTTAGATCCCAGAAGGCCGTGCGTCACGCCGAGGATGCGTTGTATTGAGGAGTAACGCGCTGATGCGCGGTAGACTGCGTTCATACATTGTACCGTAGACTGATAACTGTTGCAGCAGGCACGCAGCCTGATCGCTTTCGCGGTGTGCGCTACACGGCCGTCCAAAAACATCGTCACGTCACATTCATTCTTCCACACTTTAGTAATCAGTACACAGCCAAAAGTGGGCTGCTTGGGCCTAAAAATTGACAAACAATTTCAAAAGTTTATAGCGTAACGCGCAATTCAGCACAAAATTTAGCGCAGTCGTGATATACGATGCCAAATGCTTAATCTCTGTATGCACCAACATACGCATCACCTCCCCTGCCCCTGTCCGCCCCTAGATGCGTGCATTATAATCGTGCGAAAGTGAGAGATAACTGATGCATGATGTAACGTATATTTTGGGCGATAGTCACAGCGTATACTGTAGGCCACAGACACGCCGCGTTGCGGCTACACTTGCTTATCTGTTAACCGCGAGTTACTGTAAGGCAGCGCGCTAGGCCCTTAAGTTAGAGCCTCGCAAGAGTCATGGCTTAGTAACAACAGTTTTGCACGCAAAACACGTTGTTCGTAAAACTTAAAGCGTTTCTTAAAAACCAGATCTGACAGCGAGATAACGTGTTCTTCGGATGAAATCCAGATAGGCCTATTCGAATTCTCAGCGATGTCTCGATAGCTTTGTTCCATATCCATAACCACGTTGTTTCGGCACCCAACGACCATTCGCCTACGCAGAGAGAGTGTCTGCGAGGTGACCTATGCCCCACCGTGCGCTTCTTGAGCGCTTCCCCAAAAATAGCACCTTGTGCTTCAGCAATAGTGAAATGCAAGTTTATTTATTCGTTTTTACTTCTATGGAGGGATGACCGCGTGCTTCACTTGTATGGACCGAGGACAACTTCACTTGTAAGGACGGGGGACAGCTTGCGTCACTTACATGTATATGGAGAGAGTGCTTCACTTGCTTATTTATTTATCTCACCGCTCAATGCACTGAGCAATGCTTCACCAGTCCTGCTCACTGCTCGTCCATCCTGACCTCTAGAATCAAACGCATGGTTGGCTCGGAGTAATAGTAGCGACTGTAACAGTAAACTGTCCCACGCGAGTGACAGCCTGCCGTCACATCCAGAGGGATCGAGAGTACATTATAATTATATAGTTCTGTCATACATGTAATTATGTAGGCTGCCAACATGACTGGTGGAATTGGTGATTTTGCAACTGATATGTGTACATTACTCATTCGTCGCTAGATCCTGATCCGCAGGCTATTAGATGACAATAAATACTGACACCGTTTCTGATAACAATTCAGTGAATCACACCCTGCAAACGTGCGAAATATTGTTCAATGGACGTTGCAGTATATACGCCTACATCACAAATGGGCAAACTATAATAATTATTATCGTTCAGAAGGCTTGTGAATCGATGGGTCAGTGCCGCGAGTTGATTTATGGGCAATGTCCCATTTATATCCATACACACGATAACGAGTTATATTGGTATTTACCATTGTGAGTTAGCCTCGAGTTGGCTCAATCGGCGGATTGAGTGACGTCACACTAGGCATAGAAGATTGACAACGGTCACTCTCAACTCGCCGATTGACCAACTCGAGGGTAATTCGCAATGGTGGATACGGATATTAACCTCGGGAGTTGGTCAATCGGCGAGTTGAGAGTGACCGTTATCAATCTTCTATGCCTAGTGTGACGTCACACAATCCGCCGATTGATCAACTCGAGGTTAACTCACAATGGTGGGTACGGATATTAGATATCGTGAGTTGAGCGAGGTCGCACAATGTACACTGAGCTAGTCTATATCGCCCCCGCGCGGTTCCACACTGTGTGACACGTCCGCTCGTCCAGGCTATGACGCCGGCACAGTTCACGAGATGACGGACAGTGCACAGAACTGCACCGCCCGCGGGTCGACTGACTCGATTATTTGAGCGATAAAGCCTACACTGTTGGCCCACAGATCAACAATTCATCATTAGATTGCAATTAGCATTGTACCTATGACATTGTCGCAAATGTTGCTGCGTTGCGTCGTGCAACAATAGGCCTGCATACTGAGTATACCTGCAGGCTGCGTGATCACGCATGCAGGGCTAACGAATGAATGACTAACCAGTCAGCCTGGCAGATTCCACGGAGCACGTCGTACATGTGGTCTGCATGGCATGTAATCAGCGCCGGATTTACATGTGGGGCACACGGGGCGCGTGCCCCGGGCCTCCGCTAGCAACGGGGCCTCCGCAAGCAAGGGGGCCTCCGCAAGCAAGGGAGCCTCCGCAAGCAAGGGGGCCTCCGCAAGCAAGGGGGCCTCCGCAAGCAAGGGGGCCTCCGCAAGCAAGGGGGCCTCCGCAAATGATGCGCATGATTTTTTTACAGTATTGCATTTGAGGCGTATCGTAGCCTGCAGCTACAAGTGGTAAAAATCCACGACAGCCTGCTGTTGTAAATAAACAGTCACGTGTCTATGCGATTAAAGGGTCTCAGTTGGATCAGGCATTGATCACTGGTGTCCAAATCTGAAGACCTATTGTCATTGATACAACGTCACGCTGCACATGCATAAGATGATCTATGATTCGCAATGACTGACAAAATGAGTCGATGACAATGACTGTGTCTGTACGCGCTTGAGTGATTGACGCTAATTTGTTGCGTCAAATGAATCGCAATATTGTTAAAATATTATGCTAAAACTTATTCATTTTCAGTGGGGGCCTCCACCGAATTTTATGCCCCGGACCTTTTTTGGTGTAAATCCGACACTGCATGTAATGAAAGATTATCGTTAACATACCGTTAAGCCCGATCGTCGATAAGTGAAATGATTTAATTAAGAACCAAGCTTACTGCTCGCCAACGCCGTGAGAATTTGTCTCTGAAATGGGTTTGAAAACGAACCGAGGATCCACGATAGGCTGTGTAGCCTATCTTCCAGAAAATTAATGTGATTATGTTTATTAGGTGCCCCAAAACTATGAAAATTAGACCGTAGAATAATAGCATATAAATAAACACAGCCTATAAACACACACGCATATTTAGCGTAGATACTGTTTTAAATGCAGAGACCAATTACTTTGTGGAAACCATACAGGCTACAGAAAAGTGTGAAGTCCAGAATGTAGAAAAGGTAGGCCTATTCTAAATGTGGAGTCCCATAATCATAAAAGGGTCTTTTGATAGCAATGTGTAGAGTCAAAGATCTTGGGACCTAATTCGTTTCGAAGTAATAGGGAAGGAAGACCATTTGTTAGCCTATAGTAAAGTTGTGAAGAATTCATACTATTTTTTAGTTTTATCGCAGTTTAGAGAGGAGGGGGTAGAGTTCCGTCATGCCTCCTCACGCGTTGAGTTTCGCTCGGAGATAAGTACTGCCGCGCTTCAAATGTGCTCTGATGTGAAAACCATACAAATTAAAATCGTAGTTGTAAATAGTTCTAGAGAACGGACGTCGACAACCTATCCTGTAGGCTATACCTGTAGGCTGTACCTGTAGGCTGTACCTGTAGGCTGTACCTGTAGGCTGTACCTGTAGGCTGTACCTGTAGGCTGTACCTGTAGGCT
>JAQIWG010002547.1:0-20091 GCA_034695025.1 Chamaedrilus cognettii | reverse complement strand
CTCTAACCTAAACCCTCATTAACTCTAACCTAAACCCTCATTAACTCTAACCTAAACCCTCATTAACTCTAACCTAATCCCTCATTAACTCTAACCTAAACCCTCATTAACTCTAACCTAAACCCTAATTAACTCTAACCTAAACCCTCATTAACTCTAACCTAAACCCTCTTTAACTCTAGTAAAAAACGATGAAATGTCAGATAAAAAATGATGAACCAAAATTTAAATTTAAAATGAGGGTCAAAACTCTGATATAAAATTGTGAACCAAAATTTTGGTATATCAAAAGCGGTTGCAAACCAAATTAATGCTAACATAATGGTTACGCTTACATGTGTAACATTGAAATGCAAAATAAATCGTGACGATTGCAGTCCTCACATCAACGTACGTCGCTATTCAAATCCTTACGAGAAAAACACAGTATCTATGAAAATAAAAATAGCAAGGTATTACTATCATCAGTATGAACCAAAATTTCATGAACTAATGAAATGACTGTCATATCATACAGAAATAATAGCGAAAAATGAATGAAGAAGAGCATCCTGCAGAGAAGTCACAAAAATAAAAAAGTACACAGGTACAGAGAATTATCTGATCCTGTTACAACAATGCAACGAGAGGATTAATGATCTTAGTCGTAAATAAAAGCGCTGCAAAGTTGAAAAAAAAGAAAAAATTGTGCAATCATGCTAATGCATTTTAAATGTAATACAATAGAGTAAAGATCGGCGATCACTATCACTATTAATCTGACGGCTACTGTTCAAGTTTCGATGTTAAAAGATTCAGGAAATCCAATAATTAGGGTGAGAATTACAAAATATCATCCAATGAAGTATCATTTGGCACTCTGTTTCAACTGCACGCAAACATCAGAAAAATAAACGTGAACACTTTATTTCATAACGCTTAACTGCGGCGCCGAAATGAAAAACCACGCTTAACATTACAAACGGTAGCATGCTAAGCTGCACGGCTGTCCAGCGTCACATAGTGACTGAGATACTGTTCACATTTAACACAAACTTTGCAACGACAAAAATCTCATAAAAAAATTAAAAAGCGGCATGCGAAATCAGCCAACCACAAGGCACAGCGCCCTCTTAACTAAAAATCAAAGAACTTGTTAAAAATTGTGACTATTGTAGTCAATGCAGAAATGATGCGTTCTGATAAAGTTTGCAATCTGTTCTGGCATCCATCCAATCAAAGATGGGATCTCTAAAATACAAAAAAACAAATATTACAGCCTACAACAGTGGATTGAGACTTACAATGTATTTTTGTTTATTACTTTTTATTATATAATTATTACAATGTTATGTTACAAAAAAAAAAACTGATCGTACCTTTGACACAAAAAAAACAAATACATGAACAACAACTCTCACCGAGCGCCGCAGTGTTTTCCTCTGATTTAAATTGACATGGCTTACTTCATTATAACTAAGTAGCACGGCCCGTCACTACAGACTAGCAAATGAAGGACGTATGGGGATGAAGGGTGAGAGGCTTGGCCCACGGGCCAAACAATTACCAACCGTCAACAATTAATTGACAGGGCCATGAATCTTTCGCATCCAATCACAATAATTAACAACTATTACCCATAGTACAAATCAACTTCCGTATTTAGCAAAAATGCTTCTTTCTGTGATGTTGTGCAGCTAATGAATGTGCAATAATATTATCATGTTTTAGGTGAAAATAAAGTAGGGAAAAAAATTAACGGTACACATCGCACTTCATGTTGTTTATAATGAATTCACGACAGAGCCAACAAAATTTAACCCCTAAGAAAAAACACTAAGGTCAAAAACAAAAAAGAAGGAAACACTGCTGCCCCCGCTAACCTAGCGCTGCGTTTTGTTGCCCTGTCGTCCCCCCCCATGACGCCCTCCCCCGCCCCAACCCCCACCGCCCTGGTGGGGGGGTTCATCGCGAGCGGTCTTGGCGCCCTGAGAGGATTTAGGACAGGCGCGCATCATGTGACCGGTCTGGCCGCACTCGAAACACTTGCCACTGTGCGCACACGCCACACCAATAGCTGATTCTGTCAACCATGATAATTAAGAATGGGCAGTGGGATTTTATCTGTCGTCATAGGAAGCTATAGATGAATCATTAACTGGCGATAACCCAGAAGCATTACACTGCAGATAAAATACGCCTACCGTCCACAGCACAGCCTTAAATAGCTGTATTTTATTTGTAGACCTTCCAATTTATAGGCAATAGGGAGAAAGTCCGTAGCCTAGACAAAAATTAACGATTGGACAAAAAAGGGTTTAATCACATGCGTTACGTGCCTGTTAGTTTTTACCAACTATACTAATATCAGTCGTAACTTTCACCCTGAAGAAGGCATGCGTATTGCTCAAATACCAATTGAACAGAATAAATAGTTAATTTGAATGAAAGCAGTCATATGATAAAGTCGCAATGCATGACACATAATTAATGTAAATATTCTAGTCGCAACATTTAGCATATATCATTGTTATTACACTGCTAGAAAGCAACAAAATGTGGTCAAAATAAATTCAAAAAATTATAGACAACCAGCAATACGCAACAAGCATTGAAATATCCGGCGCCAGCTAAAAACTAGCCGCTAATGCTGAAACAAGATGACACTTGC
The DNA here is from genome assembly GCA_034695025.1 of Chamaedrilus cognettii. NCBI lineage: Eukaryota > Metazoa > Annelida > Clitellata > Enchytraeida > Enchytraeidae > Chamaedrilus > Chamaedrilus cognettii. The sequence continues at coordinate 17,441 of JAQIWG010002547.1, read as the reverse complement.
CCAGCTGCCGATTCCTGCGAGCGACGACCTCTGTCCTTTTTTTTGTTTCCCTTCGAGCCCCCCTCCTGACGCTTCTCCGACCCGACCGCCTCAGAATGAGCCAAACTTTGAGCGGTAGCTGAAGAAGAATTGGACAAAGCCACAGCCGCAGTGGCAGCGCGATCGTGCTGAGACCCAACCCTACCTGGACAAATACGAATTTTATCATTGCTAGACTGATTTAACTTTCTACCATTAAAATCAACGATCTATTCCGGATAAATGATATCGTAGATAGACAGAGACCATAGACTACAGTATTGGTCTTCTTCGATAAATTTTTTGGCCCATCAGCCAAAAACCAATGTGCTCTCCGAGCCAGCACGCCAAACGACTAAAAATTTTGAGCAGCAAGGCACAATCTAATTACAAATGTGCGCAGCGCGATCAAACAACACAAATAAAAACTAACAGCAAAATCAATTATAAAAATAAACAATTTGACACTCCTGATCCAGAGTCCTAGGTTGTCCAGACGGAATTTTCATCACAGGTCCATCCTTTAAATTGGCCTGTTTTTATCGCCTGGGAATGGAGTACCAGAAAAAAAAATGCTATAAACACTTTCATAAAAATAGCATAATAAATATACACCGCATACAAAAACAAAGTAAAAGAATTATGGATAAATCATTGAATGGAAGATAGATAAATTTAAACGCACTCTGTTGGAAGATGGCTTCGTTGATGTTAACACCCGACTCATCAGTCAGTAGAACACAGGGAATGTCATTGTCGTCTGAGTCCGCCTGAAACTCCTTCTGTTGAACAACACACACGTCGCAATTTAACCTGCCGCTCCGATAATAATCAAGATTTTTTTTTTGGGTAGTTTAGCAGGGGTAGTATAGCCCGTGTGTAGCACACAAGGGGTACATACATAAGTCCGGTTCTGTGCAAGAGAGCCGGCACGGAACCGCTCCCCCTTTTCTTTAGTCGCCTTTTACGACAAGCCGGGGAGCTCTGGGCTTCATGCAAATTCTTTGTTCCCTGGCCTGCAGGAATTCCGAAAAAAAATCCAGATACAAAATCAGTCGCATACGATTCAGAAACGATGGATAATAAATTCAGAATTTTAAACGAAACATTTCTACCTGTTATCATCAAATAATCGCATCACGAAATAGCTATGATATTGTTGCATGCCAGGTCACAACCCACTGCTTGTCAAAACAACAAGTATAAAATTTATGAATCAGAACAATTAGACTATATAACATGGCACAGTGGCATCGTTCTTTGCAGTGCGATACAAAAATTGCTATTCTTTTCTAAACCACAATCAGCAAAAGTATATCTATGAAGTGCAGCAAGACAAATACAAGAAAAGCCAAAGTGCCAAACAAGTGCCTACAAGAAACATGCTTCCAGTCATAGTAATCACATAACATTAGACCTGACTGACAAAGTTCTGCGACCTAAATATATTGAAGAAGTTACTATTGAATGTTCTATAATCACTCAGGTCATCAGCGAAAATGTTAAAGTGAAAAGAACAACGATTAATTTGAGATGAATATTATCAACTTAACTAGCACTAATAATTATCTAACATATAAATACTGAAGCAATTCTCAAACACAACAGAAATCTCATAAGTGTACAAACTTATAAAGGATAAATTCAAATAACATAATTATCTGAAGACAAAAAAAGATCTGATCCAGCATTCAACCTTTAACATGCAATAAGTAGATCTACCATAATATTAGAAACGGGTTTAAAATCTCAATACACCAAGTTTTTTTGTTTTTTTGCTTGGTGTGTAGAACAAAAACTATATACGGTTCTGTGCAAGGCATACTACACAGAGCCGCTCCCCCTTCTTTAGTCGCCTTTTACAACTCGCCCGCGGAGTTCTAGGCTGCAAGCCAATTCTTTGTTCCCCGGCCTGCAGGGATTCAACATAGCGAGTCTGTCAAATGACAGTGTAAGGAAATTATTCAGCCATTCAGTGGTGACCCCATTATTAATAATTACATTTAAAATAATTATTAATAATAATAATTACAATTAAAGTAGGTCGAACTAAAACCTATGACGATCGCCAGTGATGAAGTCCACTATTCCGACACGCCGGCTTTAAAACAAAAAAAAATTACATTTGCTAGACGCAACATTACCGAAAACATCAGATGATATCTTTACCACTGTGGCCGTTAAAACTGTCCCTTTCGTCAACACACTAAAATGCTTTATAGCCTCGGCAGGAACTGGCGAATCTCGCTCGATTAAGAGACAGCACCGCACTGCCTGGAACATGGCACAACGGAGAATGAAATGGGAAAGGACACATAATCTAGCATTCATCATTTATGTTTTATCATTTCGCTTAATTGTACATCAGTCTAACATGGTTTAGCAGTTTAACATCAGCTTCGTTTCATCAGTTAATAAATGTAAATAAATTTTATACAATTTGATAACAATTTAGTAAGATATTGAACAAAAGTAGGAAAATTCTCTAAAGTCGTTGCACCTGAAGCTTCTAGGCAAAAAAAAATAACGTATAAATAATTTGTTATTAAGACTCTTTATGCAACATATCGACATGAACACCCAAGCAGCATCGACCACTGATGAAAAAAATTTACAGGTTAATTCAATCTTATAAGTCGCAAACTATGATACTGGGTACCGCAACAATATTTGTTAGCCATGGCATGATAAATGAGCTCATAAAATGCCATGTTGTGACTAACACAGAAATTCAATATCTTTACACAAATCAATAATTTTTTGACAAAACCAGGCTATTCTTGAATTATTACCATACCTGGGGCGGCACCCGACCAATTTTTTCCGTGCTGTCTTTAATCAGTGACAACTGATACGTTTTCGTTATACACTTATCGATGAGATACAAGGTGGCCTGAAACATAATCATCATTACAAAACTGAGATACACGGTTGTCTGCAACATCATCATCATCACAAAACTGAGATGCAAGGTGGCCTGAAACGTATCATCGTCACAAAACTGAGATACAAGGTGGCTTGAAACCTTCATCATCGTCACAAAACTGAGCATTTAATGTGTGTACACAAAATGCCGAAAATACTCCGACAAGAGCTGAAACTATTTGCTTTTTTCATTTAAGACTGGCGCAGCCAAAAAATCACACAACTCAATGAATAAAAAACAAATTAAATAAAACTCTTAATTAATCATTAATGCAGCAGCTTAACTGAGTTAGTCAATTTTATCTAACGAACCAATCAAGCATAAATCAATCATTATCTGCTAAATTAGCAGCCTCACGTAGTACTACACCATATTCACAACATATATCAAGCGCAGAATAGCGTTTGTTGAACAGAAGCATAACATCGATGTCCAACTTATATAATTCTGACAGGCGTCAATCGGACACAATAAGATCAATCATGCATGCAAACCACAGCATACAGATATTTTTGTAATGAACAAAATTAAAACTTACGCTTACAATTAAATGTTGTTAACTTAACTTAACTTACAATTAAATGTTGTACACGCGTACAACATTTAATTAACATTCTTGAAAAATATCAAAGTCAAGCTTTCATTCGATGAAAGAACCAGTCAATATATCAAATCAAGCACTTTATCTATGCGAACATTGTAACGTTGAACAACAATACATATAAGCATTAACAACTGATCGATACTTTAATCACTGTGTCTCCCGAACCATATATAGCCTATATAATATTAGCCAATGATGCAGATATTCCAAACACTTGAGGCTAAACCAGATACTCCAATACTCCGAAAACAACTCACTCCGCCACTATTCAACAGATGCGCATTGTATTGCGACTTTTTCTTTAGTAATGATTAGCACTGAGACACGCGAGACCTTAAATTTAACTATTGCTGACAACTACAAGCGATAACCTCGTTCAGGACTCAGTTTACCCTGTTTCCAGTGGTGGAGACAATTTCCCCGCGCAGGATTCCCTCCTTGCTGTCCTCCACTAGGACCTCCAGACCGGGCGTAGCATCGGGCGCGGCCAGCGAGAAGTTAAGTTTGTAGCTCGCCCTGCAAGATGTCACCAGCGCGCCAAGGATTACATGTAGCATTCTGACCATCTTGTCAATAGAACAACCTGCGAGAGAATAAGATTCAAATCTTTCAATACAGCACGTTCAAAAAGGAAAAAATTTAGAAATAGAAAGCTTTAACATAAATATAGATGGTATCTTATGAATCTGGTAAAATGAAGTTGAAAAGATGTGGAAGTACTATTAATAGTAATAATAATAATGATATCCAAGCCGATTTCCTACAGCGCCGTAACAAGTCCAGGGACAAATCTAGGGCGCTTCACAATCCAAAGTATAGATAGGACAAGTACTATGAAACAGTTCATTCACTATGTGGCAGCATGCATCAGGATACATGACTGTGAAAACAGTTCAATCTTTCACTATTCACAGCTTTCATCTTTCATCATTCAAAACTCAATGCGTCACACAAAATCCGTAATGCTGTCACGTGTTTAGTACGGAATATATTAGAGCACTCATTATATCCTAAATCAATTAATAAGCTTATTAATACAAACATTATCAGTTGCATTAATTCAATTGATTTTATCGCAGCAGAAGTAAAAAACAAACAATTTTGACTAACATTGGTTTACCCAATACACAAAAATGAGGTACAGCGGGTTGTGGCCAGTGCTCAACAAATTGCAAAAGACTACACCGATACCCTGTACTGACCCCATTGAGGCTAGCATGCCGGCGTGTTCTTGTTCCTCTTCTTCAGTTCCCCTGCGCTGCATACTGAAGAGACCGGCGTCGTCCAGTTCTGAGACAACTGTTCCACTGAATGCCGAATCTATCGACAGCAAGAAAGTATGCTATTTATTTATTTATTTATTTCTGCAATCTGTTTTCGTTCGCGACAAATAATGTCCTAAGAACACTGAGGAACATACACGATAATTACTGCTAACTAAAACCAGTCTAAATATATTGTCAAACCATATATTTCACTACTCTATCTCCACTTACAATATCCCACAATCAGGGCTTGATCAGTCGCCAACAAAGAGTTTCTTGAGCATGGTGATTTTTTTTCCATTTGGCGAAAGCCCTTGGCAAATTTTTCGTTCATCCTTTGTTCTTAGAACTCAATTACTGGCTCTATGGTGATGAACAGAGCGATAAATTTGATATATTTCAGTTCACCCGAAGGAAACAAATGTGCAACAAATTTGGCAAAAAAAAGTATGGCCTGGTGAAAGTCTTTTGGCAAAGTTTTTGCTAATTTTTTTTCAAGACCCAGATCAGGCCCTGCCCACAAACATCATTTTAATACAAATACTTGAATAATACGCGATCTTTTCAATCATGCACTAACGGGCATGAATTTGTGTGCTACTGCTGGCGTCAGAGAGTTAAATTTAAGGTTTCATGCGTCTCAAATCACAGGTTCGAGTGAAATTTCTTCTAACTAGCGTGTGATCGAAAGGATCGCCGAATCATATATCGACTAAAGGAATGACAAACATAGAGGAGATAACTTAAATGTTTAAAAATATCTTCAACTAATTTAAGCGGCCTCGCAACAGCAAAACGCGATAGACTACATACAGGATGATTAGAGAAATCATATCAGTCAAAAATCAATATCATAATCAAGAGAAATTATCCACGATGCAACTTAAACTTAGAAATCTTAAATAAAATTAAACGCGTCTCGTCACTGTACAGGCGTTGACAATACCGACCTATCTGGAATGGACCCTCAGCGACAACATTTGCATACAACTCCAAATCGCCCGATCCAAATGATCCCGCATCATCGGAAATTTTATAGGAACCCAAAGCTTCATCAAAACTTCCTTCTTTGACTCCTTCGGCCATCTTTGCTCCCTTTTCATCAATATTCCTTGATTTGTAGTGGAGAGAACCACTGATATTCATCCTTGGTGTCATGTCGTATCTGTACTCTACTTTGTCCGACTCGTATCCATCTTGTTCCAAATCGTATTCTTTCCTTCCCGTACCACGTTCATCGTCCCCCGTGGCGCATTCCCCTTCTCCGTCCTGTCGTACGACTCTGGAATAATCGCGCTCGCTTCTCTCGCCCCAGCGATTCCCCTCTGCTGAACAGCGATCCGACGACCTTTTCGATGTCATCGCGGCGGCGCTGGAAGAAACAAAGAAGTGCGACGTGGTGTTGCGCGAAAAACTAGTTCTGGTCATGCCGTGTGTAGCGGGTTCGCATCGCGCGTCAAGCCCGCGAGTAGAAGGCAGTCCGCCGCGCACGGGTCTCTGAGGGACCACAAACTGTGCCTGCATTGCAGCGGCTTGCTGCATGGGATATCTCTGCCGATGAGCATGGTAGCTCATCGGAATGGCGTATCCCGCCGAAGAAACAAGCACCACGTTCTGAGACGCGTATTCAGGCGTGCCGTAGCACAACATCGCATCGTAGTTTTTAGATGGAGTGGCGTCGGATTCCCTGGCCCCGGCGTCGTTTGGGGAATACCCGGGGCGCGGGCATTTCGGGTCAAACCAGTCGCCCCCCCTGACCTCCTGAACCATCACAGGAGGCGCCACCTCGGGACTGTTTGCTGGGAACGAGTACGGCATTCCAATGCTTGCTGCAACGCCAGAATACGAGTCCGGGGCTGCGTAGTAGACAATGGGTGCATTGACCGGCTGATTAGACTGATTCACTGCCCCCTCAGGGGGGTACCAGAGCTGGTCACCCCTCTCCGGTCGACTCCTGGGGCGCTCGTCGCCGCTATTCGACGAGTAATCGCCGCGGTCAGTCGAACACGAACGTTGGACGCTCGCGTAATCAATTCCAGACGAGTCACTAACCGACGATCGTCGTCTCGGAACCTCAACTGGGCTTTCCGCTGCCGCCCACTGGGGAACAAGATAAGTCGACGTCGGATAAGTCGAATTAGGCAGCGGCCCAGGGAACACCGGGTGGTAGCCGACGGATGGACCCATGGCACCGACGCGATAGATCGGCATGCCTGTAGGGGGAGCTGACCCACGCGTGGCCCTTGGAGGCCCGACCCCTGAGGAAACCGCCATGGAGCCCGGAGCTCCTGGAATTTGACCGCCCATTGGAAGTCCTTGAATACCACCATACATAGAAAGTCCTTGAAGCTCGCCCATTGGACCTTGAAAACCGCCCATTGGAAGTCCTTGAAGCCTGCCCATTGATCTTTGATATTCTCCCATCGCTCCCAAAGGTCCACCCATAGATTCGAGAGGACTGCCCATAACTCCCTGCATCCCAGCCATGGCTCCAGGCGGCTGAGACCTGCCCATGTACCCTTGCGGTATGTGTGGATACCCCATATGAACCCCCGGCCGAGCCTGATTCATCGCTCCTATGCCATCTGGAATAAGCCCTCGCTGGAGACGATAACCCTGACTAGCCCCATCATCCCCCGATACTAACCCAATGCCGTAAGGGGGCACCGTCTCCACGGCAACCGGTGACTTCTCGATTCGTCGATTCCCCTGCGATGCTGCCTTCTCGCACCGGGATGCGTCAGCGACGCCCGCCGGATAGAACGGGTTGCTCGTCGCCACCAGGGTTCCGGTCGACTGGCTTTTCTGCACCTTGGTTGCGCTCGACTGAGCAGGCATGCCCCACAGGGATGTGCCGTTAGGGTCTTCGTCTGGATTCGACGTATCCTGTGCCCTTGCCGCAACCGACGACGCATCGGATTTTTCACTCGACAAAATAGGAAGAGCAGACAACGGTGGCATGGGTGGCGGCCCGGTTAACCCGGCGGTACTTCCACCGGAAAATCCACTGGTCACAGATGATTCCCATTTGCCGCAATCCTGAGCATTGCCATCGGAAGGAAAACTTGGCGGAGTAGCAAAAAAGCTCTCCGGGGGATGAATCATTCCGCCACCCGGTAAATCCGCCGCTTTTTTAATTCCCCGCGATTCGGTTTCCGACTTAACACCAGCGCCGGAACCACAAGTCAAAGCAAACTCGGAAGTCGGCGGTGCAGACCGCGATGCTATTCTCGCTGTCTGCGAGTCGATCGTTGGTCTCAAGTCCGACACAAACTCGAGGGCGTTGAAGCGATGCGGCAGCGATTCACGTGTTGTCGAAGGAGGGGGCGAGTTGAAAATTGACGGAGCAGGCAAATTGAAGTTAGGAGGGGGCACATTGAAGCGGTTTTGTGGCAACTGGAATCTGCCCTGCTGCGAAACACTGCGAGCAAGTTGCCCGACCTGCTGCTGTGCAGCAAAAGGCCCCTGCTGTGAAGCAAAAGGCCCCTGCTGTGAAACAAAGGGCCCCTGCTGCTGAGTCATAAGAGGCGCCTGCTGCAAAACAAGAGGCGCCTGCTGCCGGTCTGCAAAAGGCGCCTGCTGTGAAGCAAAGTGCCCCTGCTGCTGCGCTGCAAATGGCGCCTGCTGCGAACCAAAGGATCCCTGCTGTGAAGGAATAAGCCCTTGCTGCGACACAGATAATCCCATCGAGCCCGACTGCTGGCGCATTGAACCAACTTGCTGCGCGCCCAAGCTAGATAACACAGCACTAAAGGAAACCGGTCCAGACTTACCGGTTGTCGACGGCAAGCACCCGGTCTGAGCGTTTAACAATAACCCACCGGCTACATGGGTCGGCTGGTGATCAAGCTCCGCCGATCCCAGATTCGGCTCCGTCGATCTGAGATTTGGCTCTGTCGATCCAGGCTTTTGGTCAGCCCCTCCATCAGGTGCAGATTTCTCGACGCACGCTCGACTAAGCGCCACATATTTGATCTCGGTGTCAAGAATTCCGGCAAGCCGACGATTTTCCGAAGCCAAGATGGTAGCCGACGCGGCGTCACCGGCGTGATTTGGCTTTTCGGTGAGCTTCGGGCTCAAATTTGGCACGTCACTCAGAGATTTTGGTGCGCTGTTTGCAGGTTTTGATTTGGAAGGCATTGAGTCAGAATTCGGCACAGAGACCATTCCCTTTCTCCAGTTTGTGGATTGAATGCCGTCGGTTTGCCTCAATTTATCGGCTGGTTTCGAATTTTCTGCGGTTTTTCGAGCATCGTCCAGCTTTGAATCATCGACCGGCTTTGAGATCTCTTCTGGCTTTGAACCCTTGACCTGTGTTGAGTTATCAGTTGGCATGTAGTTAGTGGATGAATGAGACTTTTCCGAAGCAATCTCCAGCGGCCGTGATTTGTCTGAGAGCGCGGGCGTTGCGTTGTTCGGCTTCTCTCGTTCTTTTTCCAGTTCTCTAATGTCTCGACATGTGATGGCGCTCTTCCCTTGCGACGATAACTGTTGTGCTGCAATGAAAATATATCGCATTGCTACTATTTGTCAGTAGAATCAGTGTTGCTGAGAAAATACCGTAATAGAAATAGCTAACAATAAATACGTAAGGCCGGTTGCTAGACTTCGATTTGAAGTGCGATTTTATTTTGTAGTCCGAATTAACCAATGAAAATAAATGAAAAAATTGTATAGAATACTCTGATTGGTTAATTCGGACTACAAAATAAAATTGCACCTCAAATCGAAGTTTAGCAACCGGCCTTTAAAGAGTCAATGTTACTATGACCATATTTAGTCTACATAGTAATACTTATTACTTATACAGAAATTCTAAAAGAACTTATGCTGCTATTGCAGTATTCAACACGGAATCCTTTCTAAATACTTCTAATACACCAAAGCAAATTCCGATCGATAGAGAAGCAATGTATTTGATGCATAGTAAGCAATTATTTGTTAACAATTCTTACACAGCAGATAAGGCTTAAAACACAAAAATAAAATAGCCAACTACATATCATATAGGAAAGTAATTAAGGATGATCTTAGACTCTAAACAAGACACAACCAAGAAGATTTCGCAGAAACAAATGACTATTTGAAAATGATCTAAAAGTATAACGTTTACAAACGAATCAATTGAATTCCACGCGATAACACATGTCATATAATCACGATATTAGAGACTAGTAGCAATCGCAGTGAATACAGATAATTGTTCGCTCACCGCTCGCGACGATGATGTCGCTGATGCTCACGTTCTTGGCCGCATGTCCGTCGGGAATCTCGGCCGTCAGCTTGACATGCCAGGCGCGCTGGTCCTGCAGCCACGCGCCACCCCATATTAACATCCATCTGCATAGCATCAATTGTTGCGTGTGTTGTATACTAACCACATAACAGCCGCCAGGGCTTTAGTCTTCCTTCAAAAACAAACTATTTTCCAAACGTGTTAACTTGCCTGTCAAATTCCGTACATAATATATTTAATTGTTACAGTGGGTTTTGTCAAAGTCCAGCATTAAAAATTATAATCTAGTCCACATCAAAACAAAAGGGAATTTATTGCTACAGTACTGAATAGAAAAAAGTATTAGTACCATCTACAGTTTACAAAGTCGAATCTAGTAATACACCTGTAAAACATCAAGGTTCAAAATCCTCTGAAACAAATAACTTTTTTTTTTCGAGTAACATGAAATCTTCCTCAGTCTTCGATCAAATGGCAGATTCTTGGTGTCCAAACCTTCCACCCTATCTGATCCTCGACCTTCTCTTCATCTCTGCGTACGATTCCCTCTCGGCAGGTTTATTTTTCAGATATGTTACCTTCCCGGTCCTCTCTTCCCCTCCTTTCTTCCCTCCATCGTATCTCTCAACAAGATATCTCTCTCAGCAAGACAAAATAGCATGATAAATTCTGGCAAAGAATAAAATTGAAATCTACCTTTCCAGTGACGAGACTCTGGAAGACGCATTGGAGTGATGCGGCGTTCTTGGTGGAGTCTGGGAGCAGCCAGCGCGTTTCGTGCTGGAGAGCGATGTCGTCGATGGACGGGAAGAAAGAACAGCGCACTGCCTGCACAGCGTAACACTACTCTCAAGATCGGACAAAAAGAATCCAAGATTCCACTGATGGATCACGGTGTTCCCAATCGCAATAACTTTGTCACAAGGAATGAAATAATTTTCGTTTGCATACCTTGGTCGGTAGCACACCAATTTCTGTTGCACACCATCATCAAGTTAATGATTACACTCTCAAATTAAAGTTTTTCACTTTGACGCCAATACTATGGTAATCAATATTAACAGTATTATGAATACCAGGACAATTCTAATAATTAGATAATAACAATTAATATATTTATAAATAGAACAGCTCACTATAATACAGCTACTATTCTAATCAAGAAATAAAACACTGCATGATCCTATGCTCTGATGCCAAAACAAACATAGAAATACAACTATAATATTACATTGATCAATATACGGTAATTGAATATTGCATTTCTATTTTCCTCACTTTTGAGTTAATTTGCAAAGATACATCACAGAATATACAACTGACTACGACACAAATTAAAAACAAGACTACAGTCAATTCCAGGTAACTTTCAATCAGACAGCCTTCCGCCCAAAACCACTAAGCCTTGCCTGAGTGGCGACGCGCTGGTAGCGGTCCTTCGTCGCCGGACAGACATCGCAGTTCTTCACGACGATGTTCTTACCAAAGTCGGCAAGACGAACCGTGAACGACTCGGCCTGAACGCGAGAACAGAGAACACTTATAAACACGATGCATTGCTGCCAGATAATAACGACTTCAAGTACAGAAATTAAGTGAAACAACAAATTAATGCATTTAATTTGTGTAATATGAACAATAGCCGTGGCTTAAAAATTACGCAGAAACTGAAACAATCATATTACAAATTGCAGCCCTTTAACCACTGTGTATATTCTTTCCTGAAAACACATGTACAACATCATTCGCCAGCATTCCAACACACCTACAAGGTGCGATGAAGAAAACAATCCAGACAACGTCGCAACATGAATTTTCAACATATGTTTGACTCGCCTGAGACTTGCGCGGACCGACGACGCCGCGGTACCAGGCCCTGTCGGCAGGGCTACGCGCGTAGACAATGTCGCCCTCGCTGGCGCTCAGACCGAGCGCCTCATACGTATGTATGGACTTGTCTGTCAGCATCGCGCGTCTGTTGCACACATAACATGTGAAATAATATCATACGGCAACTCGGCGAGTCAACAAATAAGTCACTTCAAAATAAAACTAGGGAGCCACACAGGCTAGGGAGCCACACAGGCTAGGGAGCCACACAGGCCAGGGAGCCACACAGGCTAGGGAGCCACAGGCTAGGGACTAGATTTCTAAACAAAATCATCGCATTGCGCCATCAAATGTTTTCGCATTACCAAATTAAACTTTAATAATAATAATTATAATAATATCCAAGCCAATTTACTATATCGTCATTTCAAGTCCAGGGACCAATCTAGGGCGCTTTAATAATCCGAAATATACAGGACAAGTAATGAAATGTCAAATTTTCTTTTAAAAATTAACCATAACCGTAGGCACCGCTGTCCAATTTGCAATATAAAAAAGGTGAGACGCCATGCAATTGCGTCAACCTGATGTTGAGGCTAATTCTGCGCACGACGTCGCTCGCCTCAGCGTTCATTTCTGGAACGATCCAAAACGTTCCGTTCTCCTGCAGGGTGGACGATATCGACACCACCATCTCACTCCCTGCGAGCAAGACGCAGACGATTCACCATCGGTACGACGCCACTTAGACCCAGTTTTACAATCAGATGAAACTCGCACGTTTTCGCACGTTAAGAATTTACGTTTAATACCTTTGATTAAAAGGCCAGGATTTTTGTTCGCTTGATGCATAATTTTCAGCTAACAAACTGAGCTATAATACTAAAAAACTCTACGAGCCTCCGCGCATTCTGACCCAAACTGAAATTAAGATATAATATTAAGATTTGTAGTCCTGAATTAACAGTTTTCTGTTGGTAATATGCGACCCCGTTATTTAACAAACATTTACTTTAAGCTGAGCGTATTGATTGCCTGAATAAAAACTTCTGAGTATTTTTTCGAATGTTTATATACTAGCACTGGAGCTGTCTTCAATATCTTACAACCTTGAAATAAAATTTCTGATGTTGCGCGTGATTGCAGGTGATACTTGGCTCGCACTGCGGCTCAGACTTCCAACGCTCTGATGGCTCTAACTGGGCCATTTAATAATGATAAACATCAGAAAGACTGTCAAGCAGACAGGGGCTCAAATGTCAAAGAGAGAGCCAATAGCAACTTACTGCACAAATTCGCCTCCAAAACATTGCATCTATCTATAGCATCATACAACATATAAACATTTAAATATATTGAGCACAAACCTGGTTCTATCTTCAGTGGCGGTATCTCACCGGGATCTGAAAAAAAAACAAGCTGAGCTATTTGAAGACGCGACTGGAATCAAATAGATATAGGAGTTAAACGTGTAATGACCTACTACAGAAGAAACGATAAATGCATATATCGTATTAGCATTAGCAGCCAGGACTTAGAACTAAATACAAGCTTACCTTCTTCAAGCAGCCCAAGAAAAATAAAAAATTCCCAAACTCTGTGAATTTCAGAGCAACTAACAAATCTATAAGAATTCATTAAATTAAAAACAAAAATTAAACCGACATACAGAAAGAGTATTTACAATTGTCATCAATGTCCACTACACAATTGATTTCTTTCCATTTTTATGTATAACATGTATTACATCGATATCTAGGCTACCTAAATTTAAATGTGTCAGAAAGGCGAAGCAGCACTTGCTTGTCCAGTTGTTCAATCGAGTCATTTGGTTTTAAATTGCCACAGCACAAAAACGACATCACATCCAGATCACGCAAATTCAATCCAGATCATTCAAATAACTTGCCATTATTGGAGATAATGGAAAATTAGCATTCAAATAATCCTAGATTATTCTAGTATATAATAACTCTCTATTGAACAATTAGGCCTTAGAGTTATGCACGCCATTTGTATACGTGACACCTTGTGACTGAGTGATGCTCAGCTTCTCAATGCACTTGAACAGGTCCACCGTGTCGACCGTGTAGAGCACAGGCAGGGTCGGAAGGTCGAGTTTCAAATCAGACTGCAGCCAATCAAATCAAAGCTTCAATTCACACTAGATGTAACCAATCACAGCAGCTTTCAACAGAAACTAAGACCAATAGAATCAGTCATTTACAAGACAGCCAATCACAGGAGCTTTCATCTTAAACTAGGAATAAAAATTCTTAAATTTGAGCTAGAGTTGCAAATTCAAGAAATTTTTTGCAAATATATTCAATATATGGTCAAATATTCAATTTTTGCTAAAAAAAAAACAAAAAAAAACAAGATATGCAGGAAATTGTAAAAATACTTTCGCCAAAAGGCTATTACATTCTTTAAGGTCCATAGACATACCTGAATGTCCCCTCCTCGCTCCGCTGCATAAAACTCTTTGTCCAGGCGACTCTTGATTTTCTCAATCTGGTCACACTTGTCGCCAAAGTCTTTCTTCAGTTCGTTCCTCAGCGTGATGGCGCGCTCCTTGACGCTGTTGTTGATACGTGTCACCGTTGCTCTGAGGCACCGCTCCTGGAAGATGAAGCTGGCAACACGCGAGACAGAACAGCAGACTAGATTTACTCTAAGAGCTGCAAGTGTTTAGTGAAATTACATTACAGTGATCAGCTGGCTTTAAATTTCCTGCAAGCTGAGAAAAAAAAATTGGTTTGCAGTCCAGAGCACTCCAGGGGAGTCGTAAAAGGATTAAAGAGTGGAAAGCGATTTGTGCGTGGCCTTCCACACAGAACCGGACTGTAATAGTCTTCATAACTACACACGGCTCTTAAACTCTAAAAATCACTACCACCAGTTGGCTTGTAAGGCTCAAATTTGAGAGAACAGCAGTCACTCTAAATAGTAGCCCACAAACACATGCAACTCACACCTCCACCCTTTCAAGGCATTGGTATAAATGCATAAACTGAAATGTAGCACCTAAATATGATAAATTATCATTTGTGGCAACTATTTAAATATTGAATCAAATTTCATTTGATATCATTTTTCATTCTTCTTCAATGCAACCTGATTGGACAACTGCCAAAGGGCCCACCAATCACGGAACATTGTTAAGATGAATATTCAATACCATCAGGTGAGAAGGTTCCATAATGTCATACCATGACACAGCATAGATTTCTGTGTCGCCATCTAGACAATATATACTTAGAACAACAGCATAGTAATGAATGTCCAGTTAAATTCGTTCATTAGCTAATTCGTTTATACTAGTATAATAATATAAAGCAATAATAATAGAAATAAAAATGGCTCATGTATCCACACCACAGGCCATCTTCAGGGGTGCCAAACAGATGCCTCTTGTAATGAATTACCTTTCATCCAATTCTTTCTTCAGTCCTTCCAACTCAAGGACGGTTTCCTTCAATTTCTCCCGGCGCCTGCAACATTATAAACGGAGCATTAGAATTAGTTCAAACTGTACGCATAGTTAGAAACGTCATCGCAATTAAATTAGCATACGTAATTCAACTAAATACGGAAATAAAACCCGTTCAATACATCTATTGAATAACTTGTCCGCAATTGCCCCGATCAAGCATTCAGGCAAGGCAATTATGATGATCAAGAAATCGCGAAAGGCAGTCATGATGATAACGATTAAAAATTAACTAAAGGCTCAATCGTCGTGATTTAATCTTTGTCACTAATTTTCATAAATTTTAGCAATATTAACTAATGCTCGCGATTGATCTCAAATTCTCGTATTTACACCGAGAAAGGTTGTCGACACAACTGCAAGAGCAAAATTAATTTAACCGAGCTCGCGTACAAAAAAGTGAATGAAAAGATTTACTCACTTGGCTTGATCTTGCTCAACTTCTGTCTTTTCACTTCTTGACTGTACCAGAGTAACAGACAAAATATACATCATCTAGCCATGAAAACGCATGCGTAGCATTATGCCCGCTCCTTCTAAAACAGCCATAGTGAGGTGACTTTCAAAAACCGTGCAGGTCTACGCTGCCATAGTCAATTTTTTCGCGTAACGTTTAACGTGCTTGTTTCAAATTATGCGCACCATTTTCATGAAATCAGCATATTTTGCATTCATTTAGCTACATTAATTTATGCCTTGCAAAATATTATAAAACTTTAAACTCCACAATTGATTGATTACATAAAACTCTTTTTCACATAAATATCTAGGCTAGATCAGCAAGATTATCGAGTTTATACCACAAATCTCTCAAATCAAAAACTTTATCTGACAGTTAGTAACCAATAACAGATTTGCCATAAAACAAGCAAATCTACGGCAATTCATTGCTTAATGTAAGCCAGTCTTGATTACGGTACATCAGCTTTAGTCTAATCTAAATGATTAGACTAAAGTCGTAGTCAAACTAGCCAGAACAGCCCTAAAATTTCGAAGTTCACTCAAGTGCAAACCTCTTCCTCGAACACAATCTTCGCGTGACTGCTCAGCTCACTGACATGCTTTTCCTCGTAGCATGACTGACAAAATGACAATGGAACGACTGCATCTATGACAGAGCACATTGAAATTAAGAAAGTGCACGTTAAAAATATATTTTCTCTCGAAGTACCGTAACAAATGCATCTAACCGCTATTTTGTCTTCTAATCTGTTGGATGTCCCGGCGCAGGTTACAAATGTATTTGAAGAATAAAATTCAATATAATGAGCATTATGCAATCTGTCCAAATGATGATAGCCCTACAAAATTCGAAGGCTCTACAATCAACAAAAGGAGTCCAATTCAATTTGATTTACAGATTGAAAAAAAGATAAAATAGATAGCTAAAAATATAGCAAGCAACAAAGCAATACACACTAAATACACCACGCAGCAGGAATAGAGCACAGATGGACACATTCTATCGTAAAGTGTACGTTGTCAAAAGCATACATAATTAACGGATTAAACTAATTTTTATAAATGTTCATATTTTCAAGTTCCCTGTGCGACAACAATCATAATGAAACCATTAAAAAAGCTGAATGAAATCAATTTTGAGCTCAATTTTTCAAAATATTTGATAAATAAAGCAACACTTTTTATTAAACTTAATTCATAGGCAAAATATATGACACATTCTTTAAAATTCAAAATAAGAACTCACCCTCCGGGCCTGTTCCACACTCTGAGCATTGAAGTGCGGCAGAGTAGTAGCCGCAAATGTTACAAATCTTCATTTTGTTGCTCACTTGACACTTTCTCGTAACTAATTTAGCCACCAGATTTTACTCAGTTTCTTTTTAAGCGAAAGCCGTACTTACATTTTTACAGGCCGCCGCCATTTATCTCAAGAACCATAATAGGAACCAAGAGTGTCAAGTTGTATTCGGATTCTTTTTTTACTTGAATAAATAACACTTAGGCCTACTGAAGGACCCTTCAGTCCTTGAATGTATGTATGTATATTGCACTTTTAACGCACCAAGAATATGTCATGCAAACGGAGATGGAAAAACATCGTTTGC
>JAQIWG010002546.1:0-20097 GCA_034695025.1 Chamaedrilus cognettii | reverse complement strand
ATCATTCTCGTCCCTGGTTCCGTTATCGTTGGTGACCACAATATCACAAGATCAGGGAACAGTGAACACGTTATAATTCGGTCTTTCGAATTCAATCGTCGTAGATTCGGCTTCTTCTGTTTCAAAAATTGATCGGATCCCGTTCATATTGTTTCAGTTTGCTGGCAGAAAATTATTTCGGTTGAGTCAAAATGCAAGAGCCATATTTTGAGATTAAATTTTATAGCATATTTTTTACAGTAGAAAATGAATGCGCTGTAGGCCTCCACATGGCCGACTTTTTATTCGAACACCCCATCAAATTAAAATCGCTTGAGCGCCACACACAGGCTGGAATTGACGAGCGACTCTCTATCTCACCTGAGCAGTCGAGAAACAAAGGGGGGGGGGGGGAGAGGGAGGGAGACCGCGACAACACCTGAAATTGTAAACATTGATTTTGGTGTATAGGGGCCTAGGGCTCTGATCGAAGGCGCGTCGTAGGAGATGGGATCCACCAGTTCAAGATTTCCAACTTTCAGCAATGTCTCTTTTAAAACAGTTTTTTCAGTATAAACTCTCTTCAATGGCTCTGCTATGAATTGTGACGTTTGTGGCCAGCTTTGAGCTTAGAAAGAAGTCAAAAAATATTCACGGTTACTGGCTCATTTACCGCCAGAGATTATTAGGCCCCACTTTATAAGGCTATCAGAAAAAAGTGAAATGGGTTAAAGCAAAATGTTGAAACCTTTTTTAGCCCCCATGAAGTTGATAGACGAATGAAAAACAGTAGAGGCCTACGTTTTGACTTTTTCATGTTAAATCTAGGCTTAAGCCTTTTCAAATACAGGCCACCGGCAGAAGTTTTTGTTTATTCGGTAAATGCAGTGGCTAACAAATTTAATTTTTGTTCCTGATCAAGGGTAAACTAGAAACAAGGAAATGCAATGACACTATGGCCTATTTTTAAGCCCAGGTGTGAAACGACAGATAGCCTAGAATTGAAATCTAAAGTAAAGTTTTCATCGATTTGGTTCTATAATATTGAAATTCAACAGGCCTACCAGGCCTATCAACAAGTAATTTAAACTTCTCACTTAAACTTCAAAAATTCAAAATCTAGACATGCATAACTAGCCTATTCCCGGTTGCATCTAAGTATTCAAATCTGCCACTGTATATCACTTTCCCCCATTCAAACTAAACCACTCGGTCGCCTCATGAGTTACACCGCGACCATACGCGCCGCGCCGCCCATATATACCTGTGTTAATTCACGATCTACCTGTATTAATTGACGGCCTACCTGTTCTAATTCACAGCCCGTACGCATCGAGCGCTATTAAAATTCTACCTTTAACGACGCACGTGCGTTCTGTCTCCCACCTTGACAGGGCGCGTGCTCAACGATCAAGTCGCGCACAATAAAAAGTGCTCACCTGAGCAGCTGATTGCCTTACCTGTCCTCAACTTACCTGTGACAGTCGACCCGTTCGCAACCTGCCTGTACAGCATATAGTATAGACCTGTCTTCAACCAACGCGCGTAGTCCGCTATGCCAATACTTTTCACCTGTGATTTGACTGCCACCTGATTTTCAGCATTCATAAATAGGCCTGACGACAGTCCTGGCGTTGAAGCAGAGTCCAGATGGCATAGCTAGGCCTACCGTTGATTCATAATACTTGAAGCTTGGGCAGGAACGTGAGGAAAGTTTCCAGCATGGACACCGGGGAAAGTTTCCGGCTTCAAGACGGGAAAAAGTTTCGCGGCGCGCGATACTTCGTTGCTATGGTTACCGGACGCAACCTCTGAAGCGTGACGGCTCTGGCTGGACTCGCAATACAGGAAGCTCCAGCCTTCTTCCAGCCATTGGATGGCCGTGCGTGAAATGCGCTACGGGGGCTCGTTAATGCCGCGTGAGAAATGCTGTATGTCGAGAAAATGTAGATGTAGACGCTGAAAATTGTTTTGAACATTTCGGAAATTGACGCCGGGTCGTAAATTTACAGTATAATGAAATGTTGGCTAAAATTAGTGTCATAAACATTGACGCGCTCTCAATGGCCTACTTCACCGTCGCCTGTATTAGGACTACCGTTCACTAATAGAATTAAACGTTGACTCACCGTTGATTTACCGGTATTTTACCATCGATTTACCGGTTGATTTACTGTTGATTCACCGTTCATTTACCGGTAATTGACCTGTGGTTTACAGTCGATTGACATTTTATTTACCGTTGAGTTGCCCTTGATTTATTGTTGATTTGCCGTTGATTTATCGTTATTTCACCGCTGATTTACCGTTAATTTACCGCTAATTAACCGTTGATTTGCCATTGATTTACCGACGATTCACCGCTTTTTTTTATTCACACTTCTTTTGCTATTCCGAGTTTAATTTATTGACAGGAAAACCGTAAATAGTTACAGTAAAGCGTCAGCGCGTCCAGCAACCGGTTTGGAAGCCCATAATGCAAACAATCAGAATGAAGGCAAACGAAACAAATTGATAATTTCAACGAATGTATCATAACCCGAACAAGAAATCTACAAAAATAACTTTGAACAAAAATCAAACTTCTGCAGAAAGTACATCATCAACTTATCACTCGGACTGTTAAGATCATCGCTCCTTGAAGAACATCAAAACGCATCGCAAGGCCGCATTATCATCATCTCATCATTATCATCATCTCATCATCATCATCATCTCAATAAACATTTCTACGCACAACAAACATTAGTGAACGCAATATTACAGATATAAACATTATATACATAGTTCGTGTACCCTTGTTTCATTACCGAACCATTAGTCTGCAGACAATCCCAATAACAGAAAATACAGCTAGAATCTTGCTCATGAGGTTAATCCCCTCGGTGTAGTCCTTGGTGTATTTCTTAGCGTACATTAAAAATTCACGCAAGTTTCGTCAAATATGTCACATCGCGCATATGCCGATTATTTTTTGGCACGTAATAAGCTCCGTACACATTCTCATAAACATTAGTTTAAGAAATTATTTAGTCACCCCGAACATGTGGGCTACATGACCTTTCCTTTTGACACGTAATTTACTCATCATACTCATGATAAGTAAGCGCAGTATACATGCGTAGTTGCGTACATTGCGAATATTAACCAAAGAAATTGATGTTTCAAGTTGCATGTTAACAGCCCGAACAGGGTCCCAGGCTAACCGGAGACAGTCGTGTCTTAGAGCATTGCTTCAGACTACAAACAGATGAAGCATCTGGACGCTAAGTCGGCACAAGCATTCACGAAGCAAATATCTCATTCATGCAATGACAATACTGCGGATAATGATAAATGAATGTACAGTGTGCCTCCGAAGACAATGTCTTAAGAGAATCTTAGAAACGTCTGACCCTTTTTATTGGAAACCGCTAGGCCGCAATATGGTGAGTAAACATAGAATCCTGCCTGCACTGTCGCACGCGAAGCGAATGATGACGTCACAACGGTCGGCGAATAGATTTTATCCGTTTTAAATTTGACATACGAGAAAATTTAAGCAAATTGTGTAAATCGTGAATAACCGTTGTCACTGAACTTTTCTTTGCGACTTAAGATTTTTCATGCGCTTCATCGTGTGAAAAACAAACGCCGGCGGTCAAACATCCACACAAATCAGATTAAATGGTGTATTTGTAGATTTTCAATGCAAATGTTCGAGGACTTGAGAGAAGCTTAAAGAGCTGAGACGATATCGCTGGTAGTGGGAGTTATATGAAGCAGGAACGAGACATCTCCTCACTGCCGTCCGCGAACTCCTCTGAAGAAAAAGATGCTTATTAAATTACGAATAATAAAAATAATAATAAACGTTTAAACCAATTTTTACAAGTCTCTCGGGAACACAGTACCGAGGGCAAAATAATAATAATAATAATAATAATAATAATAATAATAATAATAATATTAATAATAACAATAATAATAACAATAATATCGTTCGTTACTACCGGACTTATAGTTCGTTTCGGAGTCGAAAGACGTCATAGGGGATATATGAATAAAATGCACAATTTTATTAAGCAACCGCCATTAATTTACAAAGGATTCACGAAATAAGAACCCATATGAGCAGCTAACGATATACATCGACTGCATTATATTAGTTAACAACAGGCTTTATTCCAACATTTAATATTAGATTTAGGCATGACCCCAGAGAAATGTCTGTACAAAAAAAGCAACTGAAGTTTACCACCTTCCATATACCCTGCAAGCCAATCAACAAGAAATAGCTTACAGCTCAGAGCTCCCCGGGCGAGTCGTAAAAGGCAACTGCAGAAGGGATTTTTCCGGCTCTCTTGCACAGAACTGGACTGTAATAGTCTTTGTGGCTACACGGAGCCGTCAAACTACAAATACCTATCACCTCCCATGAAGCGTGACTGACGGACATATTGCAACATAAACTAAAAATTTCTTGCGTTGCAATTTCAAAAATTATGACAAAAAAATAAATCAAGAATCCACTGCATAGCAGCTTCCTCTACTCACGCAGTCTATCGCTGAGAGTGCGAGGTTCAAGGACAGGTGCAGGGTGAAGGTCAAGGGTCGGGGGGTCAAGGACGAGGAACCTGACGACGTCAGAGAGCGACACGACGCCTTCTACGCGCCCTTCGCCATCAACCACGACCAACCGGTGTACCTGCCGCAAACAGGAGATTCTAAATAGAATTTCAAATGGAATAGCAAATAAAACATTAGGAAAGAGTATATCGGTCAACGACTATCGTTTTACGAATCAACTATATTTTGTTGTGTTAACCTAAGTATGAACTGACTTAGAACTTAGGTAGGCGGGACATGGGACTTATGTAGGACTCGTGTAATTCAATTATTAAGTGAAACATGTACGATTCAAGCAAATGATGTTTTTCCATCTCCGTTTGCATGACATATTCTTGGTGCGTTAAAAGTGCAATATACATACATACATACATACATACATGTAATTTAGACACAGTTAATTTGAAGGGCCCCGTGTACCTTTCATTTAAAAAGTTACGTGATGAATAAAGTTTCATACATGCAAAAATGACAACTATTCACATTCTACTTCAGGAAAGACAGAACTTAGAGCAAATCGATTTACTTGCTGATGCCATTTTAAAGAACAAAACCGAATTACTTTAGATGTTGATAATGCTAATCCCGTGAAGGATGAAACTAAACAAATTAGGTCTACTTTGGATGCGAATGACGAAAATTTACCTCGGCCTTCACAAGTCTTTCAACGATCGCACCCAACGTCTCAGTTTTGGAGCATCTCTCGACCGACTCGAAACCCTGTGAAACATTGCTTTTACAAATTATATACACGATGGCACAAAAAACACCCAAAAAAGAAAAGAACGCTAAAAAAACACTCAAGAAAGAGTTACATCACCCTGTTCACATGCAGGTTTTATTCTAAACTTCACACTATCAAACGCAAATCGCAACAATGGCGTCATTTAGTTCGGCGATTGGATTTTAGTCTTCTAAAACTGAACTAACAAAAAACTTTTACCAAACTTTTTAAATGCGTGTGAATACCCCAGGACCAGAAAACATTTGAGTGGAATTTAATATAATCTCAAACCTGAGTTCTGTTGTTCATTGCCTGTTCCACCGTACTAACGTCAAGCGTCGCGTAAGTATTCTCTGACGCCAGATTCTAGAAAAGAATAAAAAAGAATAAACACAAGAATATTTATTTCAATGTTAGAATGAATGGGTTACATTCAATTACATTTGAAAATAGAGATTAATTTGAAGTTGTTGTTTAGACTATTAATTTTGGGGGAAATTTGAACTCTTCTTAAATCAGAGAGTTCTATATCGCATGACTACTGACTAATCTCATTCAAATCAATTCAGGACGATAATTTCAACTTCAGTTGATGCATACGACCCTAAGACTAGGTTTTTCAGTCAAGAATTCCTAATACCTAAATCCAAGATCATGATGTCATCTCACCAATTCAGTATGCTAGGATCTTAGACTAAAATTATTTAATTTAATCAATTTAATTAGTTGTCAAGACTTCTTAAATCTCTAACGAAGAGAAAAATCTGATAAAAAGAGAAAAAAATGAAAAAAGGTCTTAAGCACAGATCTAGATAATATTAATGCCTCATTGGTTTTTCTGCATTATATAGAGAAGAAAAATGATGAAGAAGGCTTCAAAATAGCGCCATGCCAAACAGACTCGTCGAGGCTCGTTGCGTGTCGAAGAGGAGGCTGGACTAAATGCTTGCTAAGCAAAGTCGCTAAGTCGCTAAGTCACAAAGTCGCAAAATGCATTTTAACTGCAATATCCGACTAGGGGTTAGCACTGGATTGTAAAACCCGGCCTAAGCGGCAAGCCCCTTACCATAACGTCAAGCTTGGCATAGACTCCGAGAAGTTTCCGGTTCTCATCGACGACTGGAAGAGCAGAGATCCGCCGGTCCAGGAATAGCTGAAGGGCAGATATGAGCGGAGTGGCGGGCTCCACCTGGAAGGATACACTCAGGATTTAATATAGTTGGTAGGAGGTTAGGTTTCCTGTTCAAGCCTCTCTTGGTTTCTTTCTGGTCAGAAAATACATCTTTTTCCTCCCTGAACGTAATTTTTTCCCTGGACGGACAAATGCAATAGATGATCAGGCTTTTCTGTCCTATTCCTTGTTTCCTCTTCGTCTGGGTGAGAATGAAATAATTTGAACACATTACACTGATAAAAACAACTGACTCAAAAAATTCTTTGTAATTCAATTACTTGCAGATGTAACACGCTCGGTGATTGGTGAATTTTCACATGTGGGCGTGGCCCAATACAGATTTTATATGACGTCATATAGCTAACGGGTTAGTACGCAAATCTGCAAACGTCATACCGTCGCAATATCGTCGTAGGTTCCAATGCCAAGGTCGCCGATCGTTTGGTTCATGAAGGTCGGATGAGGAAGGTCGTACTGCTGAAACTGAAAAGAAATTATAATATTTAAAAAACATTGATATATTTGACTCAATATGGTTAAATGATAATTTTTTTTATTCGACATTAATTTAAGATTGAAAGTTACAAGTAATTAATAAGTAATTTTGATAGTCAAATGATGATATATAGATTAATACCATTCACATCACGTCTCATCATAACATTAATAAAATCATCACGTTTGATGTTTAGCGATAAACAGTGACACTTCGGTGTCTTAAATAACTCATTTGTTAATGAATCACGTTCACAATATGTTAATTATTGTTATAATAATTTGTTAATACCATTGTCTTAATAACAGGTTCAAGATTGTGTCATAACTGTGTTAATAATACTTTGGTTTAAAGGGAAACAAATGACAATAATGCAAACAGTTTAAAATACCTACTGTTACGGATGGAAAATAACTAAAAGAAGAAGAAAAGAAGGAAACAAAAGACGAGAATGCAAACAAAGTCAAAAACCTACTGTGTAATGGATGAAAA
The DNA here is from genome assembly GCA_034695025.1 of Chamaedrilus cognettii. Taxonomy (NCBI): domain Eukaryota; kingdom Metazoa; phylum Annelida; class Clitellata; order Enchytraeida; family Enchytraeidae; genus Chamaedrilus; species Chamaedrilus cognettii. Next base: position 12,624 of record JAQIWG010002546.1, on the reverse strand, counting down.
TAATTAAAAGAAAAAGAAAAGAAGGGAACACTCACAACGAGGAAGACATATCGCAGTATGCGCCGGTGCGTGAGTGTGTAGAGAACATTCCCGGTCTGCGCGTCGATGACTGGCAGTCGGTGGACGCGGCGCGCGCACAGCTCATGCACCGCGTCCAGCAGCGAGCACTCGGGCGCGCTGCACAGCAGGGGCTTGTGCGCCCCCCCTCGAGGGGGTCGTGACCCGTCCACTGCGCCACCTGACGGCAGCAACCGTGATAAATACCCAAACAAGAGAATACAGAGGTTAATTACGAGAAATTAATGGATTCTATTTTACTCATGCAAATCTAGAAATATTAAGGAGTATAAGAGCGCTTAGGCCGGATTTTTCAACTTCGTCTTCAAATTCAATCAGAGATTATGACGTCATCTCATCCAATCAGTGTACTGAAAGTAAGCTTGGTCTCGAATATATTTAGCACTATGGGCTAACTAACAAACCTTCTCTTTATCGTGTAGTCTGCTAATGTTAATGTTTTCACACAGGTTTACACGTTTTAGCGCGCCCTGATCAGGACTGCCATTACACCACAGAGCCTCGCCACTACACCACTCTAATTTAAATTGTAAGACTTCATTGAAAGACCGGGCTAGAAAGTCAACACTTTTTATGGTTTATACGATAAAAAATTCTACTTACCTATCCAATTTTCGATCTTTTCTTCTTCGATGGCTTTCAAACTTGACTGAAAATAATAGAACACAAAATATAACTGCGCTACTAAAGGATCGTTAGTAGAGATTAAACTCAAGAAAGTCAGAAATTACGAATAACATTCTGGCGTGAAATCTTTGGTAAAAAATTATAGAATTCAATCTAAACTACAAATTGTTGAGAAGATCAAATTGAATATATTTCTGACAATAAACTGAAGAAGTGGTTGCGAAGTCTATTGCCAGATAAAAAAGCACTATCCTAACACAAAGGAATAACTGTTAAGGGTTACCATGCTTTGCTGAAAAAATTAGATTTTAAAAACATCCAAAAAACAAGGTTTTTACACACAACCTAAAAAAGAATGTAAACTATTGAAGCCTCTCACTAGAGCAATAGAACGATTACAGACCTAGATTCAATGCAATTTTGTGCTAGGAATCAAAATGTTATATCAGAAGTTGGCTGAATTGTAATTTTCTAACTGCCGGATTTTTACATTTTAGTGTCTAGTCTCTTATTGGCAGGCTATTTTTAATGTCGGGATTCGAATTTTAATTACGGACAGGTATGTTTTACAGACTCTGTAGTGGTGCAATTGGCCTAGGTTTAGTTTGTAGGTTTTATGTGCTTGCTTGTGTCATTAGTCCTATAAAAATGCGGTAAAAATAAAATATAAATGTTATATAACACTACGGATTTTGTATAGTGAAGAATCATGAATTAAAACTAGATCGTTCAGTCGACAGATTGCGCTTCAGGTGCTTACTCACATCGTTGTGATGTCTGACGAGAGCCCTGATGAAATCTGTTATCGTCAGCATTCCTGCGAAAAGCCAACACAACGCATGATTCAAAGGCTTGACTCCTAGAATAATTGTTTGACCCAGTTTCTCAATCAAGTGTCAAAATTTTAATCAGAGCTAAGATCTTCACAGTCAGTAACGCGGCGTTAAATAAATCTGAGATAAAGCGTTCAGTGTGCTGCATGGGCGAGATGATGTCTTGATCTGGGAATAAATTGTAGCACTTGGAGGAAGGCACTTGGTTTATCTTTCCTTAGAACTTATTGCACACACAATGACGTCACATATTCAGCTTAACAATGAATTTGCATTTTTTTCTCTACACTTTTTAAGAAATTACCTAGGCCTACACGCTTTTAAAGACTAAGATTTTTTCAAGACACGTCAGTGAATTGAGAAAAATGTGCATCAACGCTTGAATGGTACAAACTACTGAGTCATTAAAATATAATATTCATGCTCATTGGAGTGGATTACGCTTTTACATTAGAGTACATTTTTTGTCGCAATTAACCAAAACAGACATCGTCGACAACATATGTGATTTCAGGGTTCGTCAGTTAATTTATTTGAAAAGCAGCGAAGCAAATATAAAACAAAATAGCCAAACAAGTATAAATAAATTAAATGCTCTGACCTCTCAGACTACCAGGGAGTATAAATTGGCCTATCCATGCCGGCTGCCGTATAGCAATTTAAGACAATTAGCTTTAATGGCTGCCTTAAGGCAATCACACTGCCTTCTCTGTCAAGTTCTTTCTTTTCTTGTTTCCGTTTGATCTGTATTGCATCTGTATTGTATTGCATCTGTATTGTATTGTATCTGCATTGTATTGTATTGTATCTGCATCGTATTGTATTGCATCTATATTGCATCACTCACCGACGAAGTCTCGACAGCCAGAGTCCCACAGCGGCGCCGCACAAATACCGTTGTAGACGAGCGCGTAGAAAGCTTTCTTCACCTAGTACAGATATCGCACACTACAGTATATAGCAGAGAATCATGCGTATCTTACTCACGCAAAGTGTCACCTGCAGATTTTAGCATTTTGGGGTCAGAAATATATTATCTCAAATCACACCCGAAAAGTTCTTCAAAATATGTTTCCCGGATCGAGGTTGTCAAATACTTTAAATAATTTAAAATCAAGATATCCCCGCACCGCTTACGTTGAGCGCGGTATCTAGGATGACGAGCTTGGTGCTGGTTGGCATGACGTCATAGCACGTGCGCTGACGCAGGAAGCGCAGGTACATCAGACTGTCGCGATCGTCTGCGTCACCGCAAAAAGATCTTTAAATTACACCATTATTTAAGAAACGCCTTATAAAATATCTTTAGAGACACCTTAAAAAAGACTACCCCGGCAAGTCGAGGAATAAAGAATAGACTTGCAGCCCAGAGCTCCCCGGGCAAGTCGTAAAAGTGACAAAAGAAGGGAGAGCGCTTCTATGGCGGCTCTCTTACACAGAATCGGACTGTAATAGCCTTCGTTACTCACACAGGGTCCTTACGTTTTTTTTGAAAGAAGAAAAAAAATATCCTTAAAAACTTCTGAACACCACAGAAACGTACCAGCAGAACTACATGCAGCAAGATACACAAAACTGCTGCAAATCTATCTGCATTATGACTAGAACTTAGTACGATAATAACATTATCCTGAATAAAATTTGGCAGAGAATTGCGAACACACCGATTGGTTCAATTGCGACGTGCTCCTCTTCCTTTGTCTTTGGCAACTGAAACCCACCGATTGCAACTCAAATATTTGCCACTTGACATCCATATCTTCAATCCTGAGGTATCGCAATAAGGATAAACTCATATAATATACTCATAAATAAAAACTGAAACTTCCAGCAAGCCACTGCTACATACATGTCTAATGCCCGTAACCACCATTGCGAGTTAACCTTGAGTTGGTCAATGGGCGAGTTGAGAGTGACCGTTGTCAATCTCTTATGCCTAGCGTGACGTCACACAATCCGCCGATTGGGCCAACTCAAGGTTAACTTGCAATGGTGGGTCAACTGTTCTTGATGAGTTGTTGGAGCATCATATTTCAAATCAGCATAATTACATCAAAATAATAGAATATCTTCAAATATAACGTCATGAAGTTAAATCTTCTTCTCAGTGCTCTGCCACCTGACAAATCTTCATCTTTAGAAAGTAGAAGCTTATCCACACATCACAAAAATCACAGATCAAAAAGCTAGCACGATAAAGTGTGATTTTAAAAATCAGTCTCAAGATGGCATGTCCGAGGCGAATTATTTTTCATCCCATGACACACATGAGGCGGAAAAAAAAATTATCTCGTAGATGGATTCTAAAACATAATTAAGTGGTTTGTAGAAGCAAAATCCAATAAGTAAGCAGTAAGGACACTGATTCGCACTGACCCTGAATACTTGTGTCCCGTTGAGATGGTCCCTCCAGATGATAACTTGGTGGGGCTCGAAGCTGCTTCCTCCCCCATTCCACGACCCTGCAACATCAGCCAAATGAATTGAACTTTAGCTGTGAGTAACCTTCATACACTACAATACAGTAACTCCAAGAAAGATGCTCGAATTCTAACAAGCCAATCGTTTCCGAAACACTGGAAAAAACAGAACACTATGATTAGACATGTAATTTGTAAAACCAATGCAAGCTACAAAGTTTGACAGACAAAAAGAAGAAAGAAAGAAAGGGCTCAAAAATTTTTCGAAGCTGTTATAGTCTTACCTGAAGCAAGTTGAGTGCTGGCGGAATACTGAAAAATACAGAAAAAATTTTAATTATCACAAAATTATCACTGTAAGTCCAATAAATAAAAGTGCTGAATTTCATGGCGGTTACATGTATTACAAGGGGCATACAAGATGCAAGTAATTTTCAGTGAAAATTGCTAAAGATTAGTAAACTAACAATTTAAGCATATTGTGACAGAAAACCTGATAGCGCCATACATCTGTGCATGCTTCTTTCAATCTAACTTCTTGAAACTTTATTTGAAACAAGTTTTACAGACAAGTTACGTTATTCATAGCCAATAACATCGGCCCCTGTATGATACTATACCAACACAGCCATCCCGATGGTTAAAACTGTTACTGCAAACTATCGGTCGGTCTGACTTAAAAATTCTTATCTTACCGCAAAGCTTTTGGCCAACTGATAATTTTTGAGGACCGAAGTTTAATTTAATTTTTTGCGTCTCCGGTTCAGGGTCTTCAGACTGGCTGTAGTTTTACCATCATTATCTCACAGACGAGACTAAAAGTATTCCTTCATTGCCAAAAAAACGATGATGCGTTGATTAAAAAATGCAATCGTCTGATAAAAATGGAACAATGGCTCAGTAAACAAAATTAACAATTCTCTTAAATTGCCAAAATATGAAATATGATAATGGTTCACTAAACAAATAAACATATAATGCGCCTCAATCATTGAAAGGCTCTTCTTTCATTTCAAGCATGACAGACGCACACAAGTTACAATAAAATGTAACCATTAATCTGCAAACAATCAAATAGTCCGCTTGATTCATAAAAATACAACTATGGCTAAGAGTAAGAAATCGTGGGGGAAAAAACGATAAATGTGATTTATTATCAGAATCCAAAAGAGGAGCAGCCAAAAAATTCCAACTCACCCTTCTTTGTCGCACTTTCCTTGCTGCAGCCCCCATCCCCCTCCATACTCCCCCTCCCCCCTCACCTCTGCCCCCCTGAGACTCGGAATACGCCCTATTCCGATACATCTCCACAAATTCCGACGGCCCGATGCCCCCCCCAATTCCCGGCGATCGTTCTTGAACACTTTCGCTGCGCTGGTACAGCGTCCTTCCCGCCCCTCTAAGGGGCGTCCCTGAAAAATTGGGGGGCGTTCGACCCCCGGAATAAATTCGCGCGGAATCCCCTCCGAGTGTAACGCGTGGCGCCAAGGGGCGAGTCAAAGCTGAGAGGGGTACGGAGTCGGAAAGTCTGCGATCGCCGGTTCGTCGGGAGCCAAATGTAAGGCTCTCCGTTTTGACCTGAAGCCAAGAATTAATCACAAAATTTAGTTCAATTTTAGTCAACCATGATCTATTGTATAAATTCTGCGCAAATATCTCATAGAAGGGCATGAAGACTATGGGTCACCGACACTATTCGTCATTTACTCATGACTCAGTCATGACTGTAGTCTGCTGCACTTCTCCCGCACCTACGATTCAAGCAAATGATGTTTTCCATCTCCGTTTGCATGACATAGTTTTGGTGTGTTAAAAGTGCAATGTACATACATACGTACATACATTTGCTGAAGGACCCTTATCAAAACAATGCATTAATTTAATTTGGCAACAACCGCATTATGAATCCACGATACTGATTCTTGAAGCAGGATTACAATTACCACTACACCACGGCGTCTCAATTTTAAGTCGAACATAAATAGGCTACAATTGCGCTCTATTTCATAAAATATAAATACTTTTATATATGATAGTGATAATAATAAAAAAGCAGTTTCGTTCCTCGACACTTTTATCGACACCAAGATTTAGAGTCCTGGTTCGCCCAGAGAGTATTGTGAAGTAGAAAAAAAGAAAAGAAGCAGTTGAAACTGAACAGAAGAAGTTTTATAAAAGAAGAAAAGAGGTTGAAACAGAAAGGAACCTGATAAGCGCACGTCGTCACCCTTAACTCAGCCGCATCCGACGCACACCTCTCCCGCCTCTGAGGGGGGAGCACCGCCTCCGCGACCCCCCGCATCTTCGACCCAGGGGGGGCCGGCGACCCCTCCTTTCCCTCCTCTAAGCCCCCTCTTGCAGCCCCCCCTACGGTGGGGCCCGCTAGCCCCTCCCCCCCCGTCAAAGAGTTTTGAATGGATTTGTGACGCTTGCGGAAGAGGCTCGAAATTAGACCAGCGGGGCCCCCGTTGCTATAAATAGAACCAGTTTTGATCACGTCATCACCGGAGGTGGAATCTGGGGAACTTGGGGGGGTGGGGGAGCGCCAGAATTCCGTGGGGCACTCCAGTAATTCGTAATCGCTGGCGCTGTCGTAGGATTTCGTGTCGGGGGGGGTGGCGGTAGAGCGAAGCGAGCCCCCGTTTCTTTCGCTTCCATTCGCAGAGGGGAAGATTGCGAGGGGGGCGTAGTGACTGGCGGGGTGGGGGTGTGAGCCCCCGGCGGCGGCGTAGCGTCGCTCGTGGTCGAAGAGAAGCATGGCGGACGAATCAGACGGCGGGAAATTAGGTCAGGTTAGGACGAGATGAAGTTGAAATATCTAAAAATCTTAGGTCCTGAAGAGAAACAGAGCAAATTTCTAGAAAGAGCTAAAAATTGCAGTTTGTCATAGATATGCGCAATACAAGGAAATCAAAAATGTTAGGTTTAGTTAGGCTGAGAGCAAATTTGGTGTATTATTGCATAGATATAAGATTCAATACACACCTTTTAATACACTGTTGATAATTAACAGATTAGATGACAAAAGCGGCTAGTTTAGTTATTTAGCATAAGTCTACGCTACTGTTGCTTTATATAATATTCTAGATGACGCTTTTTGATTGGTCGATGTTTATTTCACTGTTGCATATTCATCGCTATCGGTCAGTCAGTAAGCACACAACGCAGTCACCGCACTGCCGAATATAAATTGCAAATTTTAAAGCTATGGGCAAACTGCTATATCTGACTCAAGGCTCGGCCTGCAATGAGTGAGTAAGCGTTTTAGCACGACGGGCTGTAGCTATAATTAAATCTGACCCGATCGTGCTAATCCAGGCTGCGCGAATAATATTTGAATAAATATAATTGAATAAATATCTCAACTATTTACCGTACTTTGGGTTAATGGACCCAAATTGTGTGCTAAACAGATGTGACACTGCTTCGAGTCTATTGGGCTCGTCAGCCGTCGAAAAGTTTAGCAGGCCCCAGTACTGTTTGAATCTAGGCCTAATGAAATCGGATTTTGGGTTGAAAACACACAGCGTTGTATTATGTATTGGCTCTAATGTTGAACTGCATGCACACTATGTTTTATTATGTATGTTGAATTGCATGCACTCGTGTTGGCTTGCATGCACTCATGTTGTATTATGTATTGGATCTAATGTTGAATTGCGTGCATGCGTTTTGTATAAGTATGCACAATGCAAGTTAGATCCAATGTTTGATTGCGTGCATGCGTGTTGTAGCCTATACATGTATGTACACACGTTGGATCCAATGTTGGACTGCATGCACGCACGTTGCAGGCTTTATACATGCATCAAATCAAATCAACAAGTGTGCAGGCCAGGCCCGTAACGTTAGGGGGCGCAGGGGGGGCAGTGCGCCCCCACCCTGCTTATGGTCTACTCCACCCCTTCTGTCAGAAAAGTTAACACTAGTGTATGCTGTTTGACCCCCTGCTCTAAAACGCCACCCTTGCTCAAATTCCTGCCCAGCCCCCCCCCCCCCTCTCCCGGTGAGAATGGTCACGCTACGGGGCTAGTGTATGCTATGCAAAACATCCAGGCAGCATGTAGAATTGTATGTGTAAAAGTATCGCACTAGGTTGTCCAGGGTCGAGTCCACCACCCTGGACCAAGAACAAATAATTGAAACAATATGGCGAGACTAAACGAAATCGATCAAAGCCATTTCAAGTTTCAAACATCTGTGACCAACGCGTCAATAGCTCTGACCCATGAGTCATTAAAGGCATATTGGTAATTTGAGGCTATAGGCCTAGTATAGCCTAAAGTACAAACTGTGGGCCTACACTTGAATAACAGAAAAAGAATAAATAAGCTTGATGAACGGTACCCAGCTTGCAATGTATATTGATTGTTTCGTGCAAAGCCTACAAAATTTCAGTACAAAATATAATATATAGGCCTACCTACAATTTTGTGAAAACGAGCCAACCAAGCCATCAGCAGCGTTTATATACCACATTTAGCGCATACGATTCAAACAAACGACACTAGGTTCTGCCCCGCTTGCATGACATAGGCCTACTTTTGGTGCGTTACAATTGCCGTAAATTACACAGGCCTACATACCTGCATTATATATACACAGGCCTACATGTCTACATTATATGCCTAATGCCACTATAGATAGTAGTAAAATCAAACTCGAATCGCAAACTGCCAACGCGAAGCTCAGCGCTTATAATGTAAGCTCTCTAACCTGTAAGGCTATACGCTTTAGGTCTCTTGCTTACTCGCTCGCATAACTATAATAAGCTTATAGGCTACAAATTACAACTATGCGCTACTACGGTTATTTGCACAACTAGCCTATGAGCTACATACACAACACGCGTGCGTGCTAAAAGGTCGAGATCGAAACTGAGTGTACACTGAAATATTGCAAAACCTGCTCCGGAAAATTTCACAAACAAGACAGGTCAGAACAATAGCATCCCGTGGAAAATAGTGCCTACCGTAGAGCTAAAAATCCAAATCGCACCTAAAGGCCTATAATCTAAGCACACAAAAACCAGACCTCAACGTGTAAGTCATAACCTAGCGGACAAAGTCTGTTACTCGCGCTATATATCGTCTCTGTTTACTCGGGACCAAAGTTTGAGAGTCGACTGAAGCCAGTGTCGGGCACAACAAGACAGCCTTGACCACAGCCACAACAACATTTATGACCAATACCGAAGGTTCATCCTCCTGATTATATCTTCTAAGCTTGGAATTTTCCTTAGGAGCGCGATTTGTTTCCGAGTCGGTTTGTGTTACAGTTTGTATGAACCGACCGCTAAACGTCAATAGCAGGAGGACGGTTAGGTCAACTTGTATTACACATCGTCGTTATAGCATGAGTTAAGTTCATATGCCCAGCATGAGGCCTAATTTAGTTAAACTTAGCATCTAGTCACCAACAGAATTTCTACTGCTAGGCTACAGACCCAGTTACAACATGGGGTTGTGGGACTATTTTAAGGACTGTGTGTAGTAGCGAAGACTGGGCTACATCGGTCCGGTTCAATCTGTGTAAGAGGGCCACCACAGAACCGCCCCCCTTCTTTAGTCGCCTTTTACGACTCGCCCGGGGAGCTCTGGGCTGCAAGTCTGTTCTTTGTTCCTCGACCTGCTAGGGTCAAGTTACAACATAACATGATCAAGATATAGCAGTATGATCTAGAACAATAACGGTTATACACTGTAAGGTTGGCTTTTAGAAATCCTGAAAAGACCAAGATTCATAGAAGTGATGGTTCATTTTTAAGGCCGTTATTTTGTCAAGCTGTAAAAGACTATTCTTAAGAGACCGCATCAATTGACTTACAAACGGAGGACTCTTGGCCACAACATACTGTGCGCTCCATAAAACACCAGATCTTAAGATCTTACACCACACCAGATCGTTCACTCGCAACCAGACAACCCTAAATGCCTTAAAAACAACAGATCTCGGGTAAAAACAACAGATCTGGAGTAAAAACTCGCGCAGTATCATGGCTAACAACAACTCAGTAAATCAACGCCGCCACCTAGGCTAGGAGCTGTACACTGCAGCAACTAGTTCTGCTCTTAAACCGATTCCGGTTTGTTCTGCTTTTTATCCTGTTTATAATTCCAGCCGCATGTTTCAGTTGAATTGTTAGACCTACCAGAGCCTTACGCACTGCATACAGGCTAATGTACCGATAGCACATGGCCTGTGTTCTACACGGTCCACGGTCTACACGGTGATTCAGGAAAACGGGAACCAGTAGAATGATCATTGTAACTCAACCAAGTGCCAATCGATTTACATGAAACTTGAAGCACTATTGCCAGAGAGATTTGCGATTATAATGAATTCATAGTTTGTGTTCAAACTGTCCACCATTAGCTGCTACACACGCACGAAGACGGTCACGCCATTGTTTGATTGACGTGTCAATGACGCGCTCGTCCAGCTTTTCGCACTCATCCACGATGCGCTGTTACGATTAAAAGCGAACTGTAAAGAAATCAAGATAAATATTTACCGAGCAGCGATACAATACTACAGGCCTACGACGTTAGAAGTTTCGGGTAAATTGATTGGCGATTGATAAATGAACGAAAACATAGCAACATTGCCGACCCGTTTTAAAATCGATTTGCTGGCATTGGCTATTGAATTTAAATTATGAATGTAGATTTTCTTTTAAATTTCGACTGTAAAAAATGTAAACGTTTCTTTTCTCGGAACCATGTCAACGCCACTCGGGCCTATGTGATGTCCCTTTTCAAGTGGGCTAACTTGTATTTGATGCAAACCCCTTGAATTAACCTGTTTACTTCTGCTCTGCGCTTTAAAAATAGTCCGCATTGGAACGACTGGTTTGTTATCGTGCGTAAGGATACAATGCGCTATGACAACTGTTATATATCGCACGGGTCCGTTACGCAGAACTGTTTGATATATTGCTATGTTTCATTGCAAAACACCAACGTTCCAAATTAAAGCGGCGTCCGCGAAAAATATAAGCTGGGGAGGCCACGGTGAAGCCAACATTTTTGGCTTCACGACCTGCCGGACTTTTCCCCTCCCGCATACAGAACTCACGACCGGAGGAAGGGGGGTATGGAAGGATGCTGAGAGAATTTTTTAGATCCTTCTAAGCAGTCGTCATTATTTTATGCCGTTCTAAACAGTTCTGTTCATTTTAAAGGTCATTTGTAACAGTCGAAACCTGTGTGAAAACATGGACATTAACAGAGTAGACGATAAAACGGCGGCTAATTTAGTTTTATTCTTTTAGTCTGTATCCTTTTAGCTGCGTCCTTTTAGCTGTCTTTTTTCTCTCCGGGGGATATACTTTTCCCTTCAAGAATTGGGGCTGCCGACCATAAAACTGGAATGCCAACGTGGCAATTAAGCCCTTTTTAGCATTGCCCATCCAGAAAAACTGGGGGCGCCGACATGACGCCAAACCTTAAACTGGGGGCGTCTGGCGTCTTGGCTTCCATGCAGTACTGTCACTGTTCCAAATAATACAAAGTCAACTCGTCGGAATAAGTCAGATATATGAACAATTTCTGCGCTGACTATTGTGAGTCAATTCTCTGAATACGTTTGAATAATTGATAGCTAGCTGAGGGGCAGACTGATAACCTATCTACAGGACTGGCTGAGACCTAAATATAGTGGTAATCATATCTAGCAGTGGCTGGTCACGTTATAGGAATTCTGACACGGAATTTCGCGAACAGAAATTTACATTCAAAGCACGCAGTATCTAATCAGAACATATCATTCGCAGCATAGGCTTTTCGATAGAAACCTATATAGACAACGCTAAGGACTGGTTTCTCCAACACGGATTCAATGATGGTTCAGGATTTAGCCTATGCAAAAATGTGGATTGAATCCTGAACCACCATTAAATCCGTGTTGGAGAAACTAGCACTAACAGTTTTTCAACACTAACAGCACTTTGACTAATATATTAATTAACAAAAATGAGTTCAAAATGTGCCTATAGGAAAGTAATCTATGCGCATCGAACACAAATAAGCTTAAGCTAAGATATAAAAACGTCAATGTAGCTCGTAAGGTTCGCGTGGTTGACTTCTGAACCTCTGAGCAATGATTTAAAATGTTATCAGCGCAGCAGTGCGTATGTACCTGAAGGCTATCGATCTATCGTCAATTAGGTTCTATAGATCTATAGTCAATATACGATCTATAATAAGATATACGATCTATAGTCAATTACACGCGCTACAAATGATCGATGTAGCCATATATCGCAGCCATACACGCATAATACATTATCAATTGTATCAATAAATGCCAGGACTTCCTAATCATCTTCCTAGATAAATGAAAATTTCTTTTATAGACTCTATTTCAACGACGTAGGCTACATTAATTACTTCGACGGTGTTATCACCGTTGAATTGATTATTGCAATAGATTTGTAGGATCTCTTGGTTTCAACTATAATATTCAACACAAATCAATACAATGCTAGTATGAGGCCGTTCACAAATTTGATATCGCAGAAAAACGGATTTTTACCCACCTACCCACCCCACCCAACGGATGATAACGGAAGGCTTAACTACCCATGCGAACGTTAGATAACACTCTAACCTTCGACCACCCCACAAAATTTCCAAAAATGTCAAGAGATCTCTCGACAGGACAGG
>JAQIWG010002545.1:0-20105 GCA_034695025.1 Chamaedrilus cognettii | reverse complement strand
TAGACGATTAGCCTACGACGACTAAACTGCAGTGGTATCAAAATTACTACAGTTAAACTACAATGCTATAAAGCTAAATTAACTTTTAACATAAGAAAACAATAGCAATATACAATAGACAGGTTTAAAACAATTCTGATAAATTGTTTCCATTGTTTGTCAGATTTAGTCTAACACCGCAACACCTATATAAGTTTCGTTTTTAACCAATGTATAGCGGCCTTTTGTTTTAATATTTTATTGGCCATAAAGGAGGTTAGATAAAAACTTTGATCTATCTTTATCACGCTATCTGAAGCCGATCTTCAAAACATTAGGTCTACGTTGAAGAATAGCTAAAGCCAATCTTCATTTTCATGAATCTGCAAACTAACGGTAATGGCTGCCAAGAAATAAATCACCATAGACGTACAACAGATTTAAATCGTTGTTAAATCGTTAATTCTTCGATAACGCGCATTTAGACAATGTCGGAATCTGGCAATGATTACAATAGACCAATAAACGGCAAAGTTTTCTAGGGAACCAATGGAAATAACTTTTACATGCTATGCCTAATATAAATGTTACAATGCAAGCCTCCACCGCGGTAATTTTTCGATTATTTCGATAATCCAACATTTAAATATTTAGCTATTTTGCTACATTTAAATATCTGCTATAACGTCATAATAATTAATCATTCTCACAAAATGCACAGAAAACAAAGAAGAAACTGTAGAGTTCTTTGATTAGCATATTACATAACTACAGTACATGCATATTGTAAAGTTATTACAATTTGACAAGTACCAACACTAGCAGATAATATTGCTATGATCATATGATACTACGTAGGCCTACTCTTAACTTAAATAGCTTAGACTGGCAGTAAGCATTTGTCTATACCATGGTATGTAATAATTAATGGAACTACTGCACTGTAAATGAACAGTTCAAACTGACAGCTAAAACTGACAGCTCAAACTGACACTCAAACTGACACTCAAACTGACAGCTCAAACTGACACTCAAACTGACACTCAAACCGACAGTTCAAACTGACAGCTCAAACTGACAGCTCAAACTGACACTTCAACTGACACTCAAACCGACAGTTCAAACTGACAGCTCAAACGGACTAGGTTAACGTCTATTATGCCTCGATCTCTTCAACAGAATCTATTATTGACGTTCCACAACAATCGAATTGAAAACATTTAGCACTCGAGTTCAGAGAGAAGACAACTATCATGGTGGCATAGCCTCGCCGTTGCCGGATATTTCAAATCCTGGCTTTTATCAGCTTCAGCAGTATGGAGTCACGATACTTTTTTGATGACACTATTCGGCATAAATAGGACTAAGGTAAAACATACACTATTGTTGTCAAAGGACAAAATAATTGAGCGGGTTAGCAGTTCAGGTTGAAATGAAGAAGGTCTATAAAAACGTTCAGTGATATCAATCTAGCCTACAGTAAGTATTATAACGCATGAGGCTTTCATCTTACACCATTAAACGTTAAACAATAACTCTAACCCTATGCCATAAAAGAGCTTTAAAAGAAACCTAACAATATTGACTAAGATACGCTTAGCAATCTGTCCTAATATAATCATCATAATATTAACCAATCGGAGTCATGTATCCCTAGCCAATGACGTGCTAGCAGCTAGTGACCGACATGATTCCCGATCATATCATTTACAGCATAAAACACATTTGTTTTTATTGAGAAATTTTCGAATCAAAGATGAGAAAAAGTATTATTTGCTACATGCACGTCACTCGATCTAAAACAACTCAAAAAAGTATGGCATCACAACACAGACACTGTAAAACATTAAATTTCCTCACGCATGTAATTTCAGCAAATTTCGCGACTCGGGAAACCTTGCAAAAATTACACGCGCGAAAATAAAGCTGCTGACGCTATATATAATGGGCATTCCTCAAAAATGCAAAAATTAAGTGCAGCAAAAATTTCTGAGAGAAAAAATCAAGAAAATAACACGCAACAAAAATTTCATGTCTTACAGCAGTATGTAGCACTAAAATGCATAAATAAAAAAGCCGGCAAACATTTACTGCAGAAAACTTGCTAGAATGAATAACTCAACTCATACGCATTCTTGGAGTATTTAGAAACCACCAATCTCGAGGTCGCAATAAATGTTATCCAATCACATCATCAACAGGCTAACCAGGTCAACACGGCATATATCCTAAACCAATCACTACATCTAAATTCACAGAAACGTGCAGACAAGCTAACATGATACGGGTTTCGATGAATAAGAATCGTTCACCATCATAGAACGAAGCTGTGTATCAGTGTTACCAAACATAAAAAATCGTTTTTTTCAGACTATCTCTTCAACGTAGATCTTTAATAAAGAGATAAATGAAGGGATGAGTGTGTTCAAAAACTGAGGCCAGAGGAGTCACAAGTAGACATTGGAGATTAGTTACGTCACAAGCACTGACACTAAACACCCTTTTAAACACTTTTCCACACATTTTTTACAGTCGCATACAGTCAAACAGATTAATTGCACGAAACAAATATTTACATTATCCTTAAACACGTTTCGCGATTCACACACGCGACTAACGGACATACGACAAGAATAATGGATTTAAAGTACGTTTCGGCCTCCGTGGACGTCATTTGACATCAAGTTAAGCTAGCACAGTAGATCCCTAAACTTGCTGTAGACTAGTTGATTACAATGCAGGAGCATACATGCAAACATGTGCCGAAGAACCGAGAATCAAATAAGCGAAGCTGTGCATTCTTCTTTAAGTTTGTAAGCAAGTGCCACTTTCAGTCAAAAAATCTATGCCATTTTGATACAGCCATATGACACAGCAACACAGAAAAAACAGCATGACAATCATCATAAATAAACTGCTCACTGGGCATAGTGAATTCATTCCATACTTTTGACTACTCTCTGATATTAATAAATGAAGGGTATTTGTGCGCAAAATTTAGTAGATCTTGGCATTTCAAGCACCAGTGGTTAGACAAAAAACATGAATATTTACTACGTTTGTCTTTCATGAATCCATGTACCTTCAACCACTTATTCATCAAAATAACAGACGCATAGAATACAGAGATTAAAATACAATATTGAAGAGCTTTTATCACTCAAAAGTTTGATTTGATGCAGCACATCCCATTAACTCACGTACCGGATAGGCAACCTGTACACGTTTCATACACCTAGAGTAATGTTATTTTCAGACACAGATCATCAAACATACAGTCAGACAGCATACATTCTGTACAGCTTATATAGACGTTACAGCCTACACAGTTTACTGTATATAGGCTATGTACTGCGACAACAAATGCTACCAATAAGGATTACAGGCCATGTTATTTACGTGGCAGTGAGACAATTCACTGCGTTCTATGCCTCTACAGCTGGTTTCTCTAACATGGATTTAATGGTGGTTCAGGATTTCGCCCACCTTTTTGCATAGGCTAAATCCTGAACCACCATTAAATCTGTGTTGGAGAAACCAGCCTTTACACTTTTAAACCTATCATTACACTTTTGAACAGAAACAAACCTATATATTACCTTTACATTTAAAACAAAGCTCCAAATGATAGTGGCATGATGTCGTTTAATGAGGTCAGTTCTTAAGGTTTCGTAATACAAATGGTCGTTGATAGCCCAATTTAACAAGCGTCTTTTAAGAAGAATTTAGATTCCTAAGGAGGTCTTTAACTATGAACAATGTCTTTCACAAGTCACTTTCAATCAATGTCTATGTTATAATAAATCTATGAATATAATTATTATACGGATAAGTCGCTAAATAAGTTTGCACTACTATTCCCCGAGCGACCCCGATAAATATTTCATGGATTGCTTGCTACTGCTGCACAATGCACATCGCCATTCAAAAGCTAAAGTTATCTTAGAGAAAGTTGTGTATTTCTCTTCCCACCCGACTTCCAACACAATGACGTGACACGATGACATCACATGATGTGATGTCACGTCGCGAGGACGCTGCGAAGGTCAGAGGGCAGGGCATTGATGACGTCGTCGAGCCGAGTCTTGAGCTTGGTGGCGATGTCGGCCGACAGCGACACCTCGTTGGAGCGAATGCTCGCCTGCACGCAAACATAAATATGCAAACCTCTGCAGAATAACACCATAAAAACATGACTTTGCAGAAAAATGCCTCTGTACAAAAAATGCCTATGAAGAAAAACACCCAAAAAAATTACTGCTACAAAAAAAAAGAAAAAAGCCTCAGCTGAAAAATATCAATAAAATGCTTGCAAAAAAAACAAAAAACAAGCCTCTGTAGAAAAATACAACAAAAATGTCTGACAAAAACACAAAAAACAGCCTCCGCAAAAAAAGAGAAAAAATACCTCTGCAGAAAAACACAAAAAACAGACTTCTGTTGAAAAACACAAAAAACATGTCTAGATTGCAGCAAAAAACAACGGATAAATGCAGCAAAAAACAACGGATAAAAGTACAGAAGTTGCACAAACGCACCAGCTTATCGCGCAGTCGCAGCACCAGATCGACAATTTCCACTTCCTTCTTGTCTCGTATCCACAACACAAGATCCTGCACACACGCAACTAATTAGCATAATGATTATCATAAATTAAAGGCACACTGGCATTGTACGGCTACTTGCTATGTGCACTGATGAAAACTTGCATCATATAAAAGCTACGATTAGCAAGGAGTAAAAGGACACATATCAGTAACATTGCATTGTTCTTCAAAGCATCAAATTGTAAAATTTAGCTAATATACGAGAAGAGGCCTTCGTCGAAAAATAACCGAGGTTATTTACTACAATTGTACAATTGCATACAATGCTTTCGACTATTTCTACCTTACGCCACAAGCTTATCAATCACCCCACGTAAAATAATGATTCTGCTTATATAAACATACCTTCTAACATTACTAGATGAAATTAAATACAGCGTCCACGAGCGTAAATGAGAATCATATTCAAGTCTCATTTCAAGGCTCATTCAAATTATCTAAGATTGAAAGCAGACTCGGTGATCTTTTTGAACAAAAGCGAGAGGTGAGAGGTCGGGGGAACTTACCGCCTGACACATGACCTCGATGTGCAGCTCCTGCAGCTTCTGGTTGACCTCCTGCTCCCTGTATCTCAGCCACCCCTCAAAGTTGGGTGTACGCAGAAATCGACTGCACCCAAACGCAATGCCCTCCAGCGATAATGCGTAAGCACCGTTTCAGGCCACGCCCACAATGACAATGTAATTATAATTATAATTATATTATCCGGTATGGTATTATAATAATACTATTCCATCTTCCAACCATTGAGCTTCGTGCATAATAAAAAGTAATCAAAAGATATATATTCATATATATCTTTAAATATACATATATCTTTTGTACAACAGCATTTTTCAAAAACAGTGGACCGTATTCAGCCGAATCATTTTATTGGCTGCGACTAAAGTAAGACGGCGTTAGTCGATTTCCACAAAAAAAACCGCAGCGGGGGTTTACCGGTAAAGTCCGACCCAGTCGCCCTTGAGCCCGGAGGTGAGCTGGGGCCCGGCCTGGTCAAGGGTCCTCACGAACTCCTCGGGGTCGAAGGGTCGGAGGCGCGGCGCCCCCTTGTGGGGGGAAATGTTGCGATGCAGCGGCATCAGACTCGCGATGTAGCGCTCCTGTGCGGCACGCCGTCGGAAAATACAAACTAAATCCAGAAAAATATAAATACATCGGTAATATAATGTACGAGATTTGTTTTTTAGTTCTTTGTAGTTCAGGGACGTGTAGCGCAAAGACTATATACAGTCCCGCTGCGTTTAAGAGGGCCGCCACAGAACCGCTCTACCGTCTTTAGTCGCCGTTTACAACTCGCCCGGGGAGCTCTGGGCTGCAAGCCAATTCATTGGTCCCTCTGGCTTGCAGGGGATCAAACTTTCAAGATTCTATTATGAATCCAACAGTAACATTAGAAAAGTGAAGAAGTCATGCTGCATAATTATAATTTTACCCGGTAGAGAAATCAAATACCTCAAAATGTCACAGATTTGCATAATTAGGAGAAAAAATCACGGAAACGTCTAGAAGACAAAGTATTGCACAGAAATCAAAATTAATAACGCTCCATGCAAGGCAAGGTCATACGAGGGGGATCATGAAGCTCTGGGTGAGTTCGAGCAGATGGCGCCGCAGTAGCGCATTCTGCACCTCCGCCGGACGCTTGCTCGTCACCCCCTGCGCAGCGGTAAGTGAAACACACTGCAAAATAAAAACAGGATAAATAATAATGCCTACGAAATACATTAGACATACAAATGAAATAACTAAATACGTATTAAATTAACATCAATTTGCATTAATGATTATCTCATTTTCTTAATTATCATAATAATTGCAATATCATTTGGTCATATTCTGAACTATTTAATTTAGATTTGCTCATTTTTCCGTCTCTTTCGATGCAAATATAAGGTTTTCGTATCCCCAATGAACCTAAAAGAGGCCAAAATAAGTAAATTCTCTGGCATCACCAATTTGATGTCCAGCTTAGGACACTAATGCCTCCTGGTTAGCGTTACTGATACGATTAGACAGATAAAAACAAAAAGAACAAGAAAACTGTCTTGCCTTGGAAAGTTTCTTAAGAATGGCCTTGTCCTTGCTCAGGAACGGCTTGTACTGGGTGTACAGTCCTGTCACAGGCGGAAAAAATAATGCATGGAAAAAATAAGACTACACTCGTGACGAGCACCCTCGTTGTCAAGATGTCTTTCACGACTTTAGACCTTGCCTCTCATGATAGATCTCGAAAGGTAAGACCTTCTTGGGATTGTAGTTTAAAGACTGTGTCCAAAGCAAAAAATAACAAAGACTATTAGAGTCCAGTCTGTGCGGGAGGGCAACACGCAGACTTCTTCCCCCTCTTTAGTCGCCTTTAACGACTTGCCCGGGGAGCGCTGGGCTGCAAGCCAATTCTTTGTTCTCGGGCTTGCACAGGAAACTTGCGTCAAAGACAAGTGTTACTCGCTTCTATCTTTTTATTGTATTAAAGAATATAACCTAAGCAGCAGTTTTTAATATTAAAAAAATACAGCTGCAGTCTTAGTAGGCAGTTATCAAAATAAAATTTCTCAAAAATTACGCTTTTGTCCATTTTTGTCATTTATCCTCAAATTATTGAAAATCTTCATCTATGTAAATCAACATCTATGTATAATTTTAATTGAAAAAAATCAAAATAATTAAATTCGCAACGAAATGCTTAGCCAATCAAAAGCCGGTATCGATCCCATACCTGGCTTACAGTCCAAAGTCTTCAAAGTTCCGCTTTTCTTCGTTCGAACAAACGACCGCATCATCGACGCTGTCATTGGACAAAACATAGACCAATCAGCAAATATACTCAGATATATATTCTTTGTCTTATGAAAAAAACACGGTAATCTTTCATTTAGCCAATCAGAGTCTTTTGCAGCATAAATGTTAATAATGGAAAAATTATTTGAGCCATGCCCAAGAAATCATGAAAAATAATACTCATCGAAAAAAATTATCACCAAACTATGACTAATGCAATATCATAATAAAAATCACAGGATATTATTAATCCCAAGAAAGAAGAAGAAAAAAGAACGCCCTGACCCTCTGGCATGTCACCGATGCGCAGGACGTGGGGCCAGTGCTGAAGGGTCTTGACAAAAAACGGATTGGTGACGCCGAGGATCACCCCTGGTCTGAAAACAATTCAACGCCCACAGTTCAATACCCTTGTATTATAATGCTGTAGTATTATAGTAAACAAAATATAAAGCTCAACTACGATACGGACTAGGATCAACTAAGATACAGACTAGGATCAACTAAGATACAGACTAGGATCAACTAAGATACAGACTAGAATCAACTAGGATACAGATTACGATCAACTAAAATACAAACTAGGATCGACTAGGATGCAGACTAGATTCAAACAAACCCTAACCCGCACCCACACACCCTCCTGGGCCCTCACTCACGCGGCCTGTGTGCGCGTTGTGTACTCCCTGAACTCGCTGTCGTGGATCGTGAAGAACGGCCGATAGTCGGCGCAGTACTTGAGCGGCCATATCATGCCGACTAGAGCCTGCACAGCGGCCGAGCTGAGCGGGGGCTGTGACGTCATCACCACCAGCGGCTGCAGCAGGCAGCGACACGGACATTAAACTTTGTATAGTAACTTAATCGACATATACTTGGACGTTGGGATGGCTATGTGAAAATACTTTTAAACACTCTAGCTGTACTGAAAATCAAAATCAAGTTCGCTTTTGCCCTTTTGCTATAGGCAAGGTTTCTGTCCTCGCTAATATAGCGACCCCTTCTCTTCGCCCACCAGTATCATTAATTACTCCGGTACGACGGCCTGCAAGGTTCAAGTTTCTAGCTGGCAGTGTCGCATACATACATACAGTAATATATGCATCCATCACTACATCATTTTAATTTGAAATGGTTTCCCTATTAAAGACATTTAGTGCCGTAAAAAAACAACTAAGTAGATATTAATCCATTTCCGGTACCTCTCCGGTAAGAACGAGTTCCCAGAGAAGCTGAATATGCATGAGGACTGGCTGAAACGCTCTGAAAATAAGAAGAAAAAGAACAATATCAACTTAAACAAATGCACCAAAGCACCGATGTTGAAAACTCAAAATTCATTTAGAATGTTAATTCAACTATGAAAGATAAATATTTAAACTACATCGAATACAGATTTGCTGTATGTGTACAGAAGACAAGACTGAGACACAATTAAAGTGAATGTACAGCACTACGCGTATAAAATGTTTTAGAATACTTGCGCCTATAGGCGCTCATTTTAAAGGCACCATAGCCTGCGTACTTGTGTAGAATACATTCTCACTATAGCCTATAATAATTAATTGCAAACTGTCATAACTAGCAAAAAATTCAACAATCAAGCCTACAGACTGCTTCAAACAACTGATCAAAAACACGATCAAAGGATTAACCTCAACGTGCTAATTATGGCAACCAAGATCTTGATCAGAGTTCAGAGTTTCAGCAGAACTTTAAACGACTGGGCATTAATGTGAAATAGAAACTCACCCAAACATGTCGACCTCATGGACGGAGGGTATTATCAGAGTAGCCGGCATCTCCGGCTGTTGCAGAAAAAGCACACAAATCTATCCGCAACCATTCTACTATCGGATCTAGATATTAGATCAAAATATAAATAACAAAAATTAATATAATTTATTACAAACCACAGCAATATCATATCACCTAGTTTCTGCTCACAACTAATGATACATTGAAAAAGCTGTCAGGTACTCCTTAAATAAATTTCACAAACATAAACATAAAGTCAAAATTTAAATAGCACTATTGGATTAGTTTATGTTATAGCAGCGTCATGGTCAAATTTTGAGGCGCCTTGAACAGCGGCTGCAGTAGTGATGACTTGTGTTAATAAATCCTCAATAGTAACTTAAAAAAAGAAAGATATTTTTAAATTGAGTTATTTTTAATTTTGAGACTTAGCTAAAAAACTTCAAACATTAGAGAAACCTGCACTCTGACAATATACTTAATATATTTCAGCAAAAAACCTTAAAACAAAGCGAAGCCAGCACACAGACCCGAGCGGTGGGCTTTGGAGCAGCGGCGGTAAGCAGCACCTTGTCGGACCGACTCGGTATTCGCACCTACCGCACACAAACATATAGCCGCTTTTGAATGCTTAAACTACTTATTGACACACATTTAGCAATAAAAATTATGTTAACTTACCGAATAAAGCTAAGTCTTAACCAGATGAAATGGGATCTATTACATTACGAAAAACAGTCTTAATACACTAAATAAACAGAAATTTTACATTATTCGCGCGTATATGGTATAAAAAAATATAAGCTTATCAACGGTAGAGTAAAAAGGCTGACGGAATCGTAAAAAAAACACTGCTTTAAAAATTAGTACATTTAATATTCATTTATCAAAATAAATAGAGACTGATTCTCTTCTTTCTCCATGCTCTCTTAAAGAGCTCTCTCGCAGATGCAGCTCTATGATGGATAGCTCTATGAGAGCGCAGACCGACCTCTATGAGAGAGCCGAGGAGGGGCAGACTGAGAGTATCCTCCGGTACGGGCGCAGGCCACTGGTCAATGTTGTGCGCCGCTACGCACGCGCAACACAACAACCGTTTAGTAACTATTTCAAGTCCAGAGTTTTCCAGCACAGTTCGCACAGTCACAAAGAAACTATAAACGAGCAATCCCAAAAAGACCCACACAAAGGACACGTTTATAATGGGATAAGCAAATGATTTTTTTTTATATGTAACAAAAAATCTTGTTAATTCACATTGCAATAAAAACTCGCCTGCTTTCTTTCATACTAAATGCACCACTAATAATTTAATAAGACTGTACTTTGATAAAACCCCTGATAACCATGCTTTGAAGGCCGAGATAAAAAAATTAAGCTTAAAAGAAAAACTAATTAAATAGTACTGATCCAAATATAACTTCAACTTCAACACTTCAACTTCTCTACTGCATTCCACCCTAATGGATGAGTATTTGCAGGGCTGACAAAATTAAGCACCTTTCCAAGGGTGCACGAAGTGACTCAAAATCTTTTGCAGCGACCGGGGTTTGAACCTACTCTCTGCCGCCGCACTCGCAATTCGAAGTCCGTGACTTAGATCACTCGGCCACAACGCTTCACCAATATAAACAATAAAATGTTACAGTTTCTAGGTTAAATCTAAAAAAATATATACCAGCATATAATACTCTTACCCGCTTCTAGACTGGGCAGGCCGTCGTCGAAAAAGTGCTGAGCGATGTTGGCGACGAGATAGTTAAACATCGCGACAAACGGCAATCGCGATAGCAACACCAGTGACTGAACAATCACAACACGATATACAACGACTGTTGACCACGAAATCAAAAGCCATTTTGTACATTATCTAGCCACTACCAGAACCAGAAGACACGGATAAGATTATTTATACACCGTTCAATACTTACGCCGACCAGTTGATTCAATTTCAAACAAAGTTCAAGAACAATTTATGAAATATATAAATGCATAATCAGAATATTTAATGATTGGCAGTGCAAAACAAAAGGAACCTTTTGAAAATATCCGCGTCGTATCGTCCTATCCTTGATCTGCCGAAAGTAAACGTACCCGTAGTAATACCCGCTGTCGGTCTGCAACAAAATAACCAGTTTTAAACCACAGATCACCAAATGAATCCATTGATGATGTTTTATCGTTAACAAAACTAATTAAGTACTGCGATTTAGAATTGTGTGATTAAATCACAATACTAGCAGGCAGGGCGCGATCTCGTACATGTATGCAACATATTGTAAATAAGGGTTCATTCAGTCACAATATGCTACAGTATTCGTCAATTGTTCCTATCATATACTACAATATTACCGGTATATATATGAACTTTACAGACTAGAGAATGGTTTACAAAATAGAATATTGTTACCTGCAGTGCAGCGGGACAATCTCGGTTGTATTCGACAAATGACGACTGGTTTGCTCGCCGGCCAGGGCACTGGCGGATACGAAAGTGAAACTGGGTGTCGCCCATGCAGCCTGGACAATATACAAACTGGGTATTGCCCATGCAGCCTGAACAATGTACAAACAGGGAAATTCCAAGCACTCCACACAAATTAGCATGCAACACAATTTAAATTGTAAATCTCAAATATCAATAACATATCATAATATAATTTATATCACAACTGGATGCCATATTCTAAAACACAGCAAATCAATGCAAATGTCAGAAACACATTGATAAATCTGCTCGCCAATAGTTTTTGTCCATGGCTCTTAGTTCAAAGAATCCAATAGGGTAACAAACTTACCAGAATTTGAATCCGGAAAGGAGAGATAGCAAATGTTCATTTTCTGAAACAAAACATTAATCTTGTCATGGCTATTAATAGAATTACAATAAAAATCAGCACAAAAAATAATCAATATAAATAATCTACAAAAAATCTTTAACTAAAAGTAAGTCGATAAATTGTAACGCTAAAATTTTAATCTACAGCACTTTCACGAGCCTGATTTGACGCTTTTCAATGGCACCTTCAACTTCAATGTTACAATCCTGCAATATCTCAGTTATAAAATTCTACGTAATTAACACTTGTCAAAATGGAAGTGTTCAAAACAAAAATGGCTCCAACAAAACATTACCTATATAAAATATTTAACATATCATAAAAGTAGTCTCTTACCTCCTTGTCGGTTAATTTGACATGGCCTGGATAGACAAGCTGAAAAAAAACACAATAACTCGATTCAGTTTGAACGTATGATCATATTTGACCAAAATATCACAGACAATGCTTTTGATATATAGGGATAACATTTGAGATTAGAAATATATTAAAAAAATAATTATTATTCTGTTGGCCTGCATGTCAGCCATAGGCCTATAGCATGGCAATTTCTACTCGATCCTGAAGTTTTACTCTTCTATATCTAGCGTGATACGCCGAGGGACGATGTCAAATTTAAATTAAAACAATAATTACACCTAGGCCTGCCACGCCCAAACAATGAAAACATCAAATAAAGGGCTCGTATAAACGGTTCCAGAAACGAACTTTTTTTATTTCTAGATCATACTTCCCAATGCCATTAAATCAAACGATCGGTTGCCTTTAGTCCTTGTCGCCATGATTACCTCCATAGCCTGCCCGAGCTCCAGATCGAACGTCACGACGCAGAAGCAGTGCACCCAGTTCTCGAAGCGATCCCACGGCAGCACAGACCCCTCCGTCGGGCTCATCGACCCCTCCTCCCGGCGGCCCTCCATCCAATCTGCCTTCGCCCCGACGCGTTCCGATCAAACAGAATTAGGCTTCGGTGAAATAGAATTGACAGGGAAATAGATTGAATACACTTTACGCCCTTTATTCATCAAGTATTAAATCGTATTTTTGTGAATAAATTGCTAAAATAATAGTAAATAGTTTGTTGTTGTCATTTCTAATAAACAACTCGTTGATAGCCAATGGGACTCGAACTTTTGCTTGGCGGCAGCAGCAAGTGCTTTGTTGAGTTTTTTTTCGCTCAGTTTAGCCTATAGAGTGAAAGCATTCAAAGCTTTGCGATCCCATGGTCCCCTTAATTTCTATTGCGAAGAGCGACTTAAAATAATGGTTTTATCGATTCTTGCACAACAGAGAATCGAAGTTTTTTGACAAACCATTGAAATCAAAATAATGCTGTAGCCCTAGTTAATTTTAGGCCTATTCCGTCATGATAAGTGTCCGGTGCCTACAATATTATTATTCCGTGTGCCTATTATAGATAAGGCATATTTTGTGCGTCGCCGACTGGCCTAGTAGTCTTGTCAGCTTGAGGCCCACATGTATGCCCCATTGGAATGCAGTATACCCTACAATGGGGGGGTAGCCAGTTTCACGCAGTCTTGTAACGATATCTTGCAGAGCTGGTCCAAGCCTATCCAATAATTAAATCATTCGTCTACACCTTGGCAATAAGCTTTGCTTAAGTTCCGAACGCACTTAGAAGCTCGAAAGTGCTCATTTCTCAAGGCCACAGCGCGCGCGGCTTTCGGTGTTTGCGGTTCGATCACGAGCGTCCTGGTCACTATGACGACCTCAGACGCGCATTTGGCTCACGATCGATTGTAGTCTACAGTCCGTCTACCATGTGAAGACGTTGTCGTATTGCCAGGTTTGACAGTGACATGCAGAAAGCGAGTGGACTTCTCTCACAGGTTACGCTGCGCTGAGTTTCGGACATTCGCTGGTCAGCCTGCATGGATCACGCGTAACCTGATACTTTAATAGTTTACCTGAGCGCACTGCATGGCTGTGACGATGAAAATAGGCCGCATATAATTAAGGATTAGATCGATAGCCTACACGTGCTGTGTAGAAAGTATAGGCCGATTCGTTCTAATTTAATTGAAATCATAGAACCATTGGCCTGCAGTCGGTAGGCCTACATACACTGTACATGCATACGCGAATAGACGTGCGATGAATTTGGAGATTTTGTGGGTCAGCGGTTAACGCCGGCCAGGCCTACATATTTAGGGCGATATGGCGCGACTAAAATCTAATTAATTCTGGTTTAACTCGTCGTGTTCAAATCCAATGTACCTTGTGCTGCTTGGAGGACAGGTGAGGTGTTCTTTATTTATAAGCTCGATTATACCTAATCGTATCTTGTGAAGATATATAGAAAAGAGATATACATGCATGCATACTCGCAGTTGCGCTTAGACTTGCTATGCGTCTGCATAAAGCGCATACATATGCATTTTACATGTAAGATAGACTGATATGATGTAGGCCTAATCTGCATGCATGTAAACGGCATAAAGCGATGTGCACTGCATGCATTAACGACTGGAGCAAAGCTGATTTTCCATCAGTTCTGCTGCGCTTTGCGCATACATGATTGCTATGATTAGCCTAGCCTAAAGCCGACCTAGTATAATTGCCGCGCAGTAGGCCCATAAATGTTCACATTTATACTTGTCCGAAGCGGGTTGATATATGGATTGTATATTTTAAATTTACCATCATTTTTCACTAGCCAACGTACGTTGCATGTAGGCTATTCCGTATATAGGCGATATAGTCGAGGTCTAATGTCGCGCTGGAATAAAGATTTGGATATCCATCGCCACCATCTAAAATGTCTCCCGCATGCTTGTCACAGCAGCACCGCGGGGCCGACGACCATGTCGGACCAAGAGGACACCTCCTCCTCCGACCTCTCCCTCAACCGCTCCCTCAACACCTCCCTCGCATCTCTCGTCTGCTTCGCAAAGTCCCAACCCTCAGACACACCACAAACCAACGGCCACGCGAGAAATTCACACGGCTCGAGTCACAATAAAGACATCTCAGCGTCTAAACCCAAACGTCGAGCGGGTGGTAAAGATATTGCTGCGTCGGCTGGCTTGGCAAAAAACGCCTCCTGGGCGTCACTGGAACAAGCGGCAGGAACACCAAATGGAACGGAACACGATAACGGCGGCTGCAGCGAGGAACACTCGCACCCGAAGCAGTCCCGGTCAGAGCGGACGCGGTGGAAACTTTCC
Source organism: Chamaedrilus cognettii (assembly GCA_034695025.1). NCBI lineage: Eukaryota > Metazoa > Annelida > Clitellata > Enchytraeida > Enchytraeidae > Chamaedrilus > Chamaedrilus cognettii. Next base: position 4,952 of record JAQIWG010002545.1, on the reverse strand, counting down.
AAGTCGATTGACTGCGAGTCATCGGCGGGTCCGAAGGAGAAATTCCACAAACTGGCGAATCGCAGTTCCTACTACGAATGCGAAACAGCACCCTCCCGTGAGCCGAAAAGTACATCTAGCAGTTTGTATGCTGCCAAGTGCGGTGGTGACACGGGTGGGGGTAAAGTCGCGAATTCGGCGGAAAAGCCAAAGCGGAAACTTGTCCTACATTTCGACATCCGCAACACGATCCTCGTCGCCGACTCGATCACGAGCGAAAGCGTCGAGCAGGCCCTCAATACGTTCCTCACCGGGGTCACGTGGGGCGCGCAGGTCACGGGCGACGCGTCTGATTGGCTGTGGTACAGCGAGCGCCCCTCGCTGGCGCCGCCGCCCGGCTCGGGGGCGATGACCTATTACAAGCTTCTGGAGAAGTCGCTGGTTCGTCAGCCGTCCGATAGAGCCCTGCTACGGCAGGCCACGGGAGATTTCACTCTCCAGCCAATCGGAGCAAAGTTCCGACCATACTTCGATAAACATCTCAAGCTTCTCGAGTGGACTCATAGCGGTATGGATGATCCAGGATCGGAGGCTGATCCGAGATCGAACGCGGATCCGGATGATCCGAGATCGAATGCGGATCCGGATGATCCGAAGCTGACGATCACGGGTCGAGAAGGTCACCAGTATCACTACATACTCCCCTCGTTTTTGCGGATGATCTACAATCTTCACGACGCCGGGAGGGAGTTCAGCATAGTCATCAGAACGTATGGGATGGACGCGACTAATGTTCTCGCCGTCACAAAGAAAAGTCTGAGCGGACGGCATCCGGCTTTCAATCGTCGGCTGCCCATCGAGGTGAAGGGAGTCCCGGGAAGGATCAGGAGGTCTTTGGATGGGAAGATTAGCCTGGAAGTGAGCGAAAACGAAGCCTTGGCGAGCGTAGATGGAAGGATGAACAGTGGTAGAATTGAACCGGCTGGGGGGTGTTCAAATAATTTACAAGTCAGTGATGTCAGGCGTGATGGTGTTATAAATGTAGCTCGTGGCTCACAGATTTGTTCGATAATTCCACCAGTGATAACGAACGGCAGATCTATTCCTAACAAACCCATTATGCATTCTGCCACGGCATGTGATTCTAGTTTATCGATCAATCAAACCGTGCCACGCTCCTCGCCAGGAGCTATGACGTCACTCGACGACGAGCGAGAAATCTACAAGCATCTCGGTCGCTCGGAAGGCGTGACGGGCTATGTGGACGACTTCATACACTGGCAGAACGACGGGTACCATCATCGCAGCGGCAAGCCCCTCTGGGTGGACCTCGGCGATCACACGGTTCAGCACATCCTCTTCGACGACAACATACGCGTGGCGGACGTCGACAGCATAGCCGACGTGAGGCTTTTTGAGGAAAGTAGAACATTTCGGAATGTACCAGAATGCTCGACAAGCGGAATGTTTAGGAATATTCCAGAATGTTCAATGGGCGAAACCTTCAGGAATATTCTGAAATGTTCTGCAAGCGGAACGTTCCGCAGTATTTCAGAATGTATGATGGGTGGAATGTTCTGCTGTATACCGGAATCTTCAAAAAGCGGAACGTTTCGGAATATTCCTGTATGTTCGACGGACGAAACGTTCCGGAATATTCCAGAATGTTCGACGGGCGGAAAGTTCCGGAGCCTTTCACGCGAAGAGCTAGCGAGGTTCGAGAACGCGTGCTTGGTACAAGCGGATCTCCTTGATGCGACGGGCAATGAGGAATACTTCAGTGATAAGGTGAAGCTCTGCGAGGCTAATTACGACAGGCTGCTGGAAGAATCAAACGTGATTTGTAGTGGTAATGTGTGTTGATGCTTTAGGCTCTTAGGGTTATTATTATTATAATAATTATTATTAGACAGCGACAGCTATTTATCATGGAGGAGACTATCGGTGCCATTTAAAATAAATATACCTGTAGAAGCAAAAATTAGGAAAGGCGACAATTTAGGTGCGCCTGACATTGTGTAGCTTCAAAAACTGTGGTTGGGAAGGAAAGGGGCATACAATTTGTTATCTCTTTCAGAGCTAGAGAATTACAGGAAAATTGTGAAAGTTTGAGAATTGGGATCAAAATAGAATCTCGGCTTAGAAAATTAAGATGAGAACCCATGTCTCTCCTCTCCCATCTCTCGTTGCACGCCTGATTGTAGCCTTATTGGTAAGTTTATTCGTGTGTAGTCATGTGTATCATCGTACTTCAGTATAATTGGCATTTGAGAAAGTTTGTAGTTCATTACGTTAGACTGAATATTCAAACCGTCAGGGGCGGTGCCGCGGTTCTACAACTTTTTGTTGAGTGGGGGGAGATCATCATGATTTTCTTAACGTGAGTCGCGAGCGAGGGGGGTTACTAACGGAGACTTTTTTTACCAAAATTTGGCTCGGCAGGTACTGCCAGGTAGGGCTGGGGATGATTGCCTAATTTTGGCTTAATTTGCCATAGGCCTACTTGTTCTTAACTTAAATAGCATTGACAATTGATGAATATGTAATTTGTAGGTGTCTACTAAATGCTAAATATTCCCTCCGAGATGAATTTACAAGCGGGGAGGGGGGGGGAGGGGTATGCTGACAGAACTTCTTGGTGCCACATCCATCAAGTCCATATCGATCCAACTCTATCCAAAGCCATGTTTCCATGCCATCCATCTCTTACATTACATTTGGTTTATTATCTTTACCTATATTTCACTACATTTCATACGTCGCACATTTTTACGCCACTCATTGTTACATTCTGGCATTGTTTTATCAACAGTTTTTTTACCACAATTTTTTTATGCTGGTGAGGGGGATGCTGCCCCCCCATCCCATCCCCCCTCTGGATCCCCATCCCCCGCCCCTGGGTCCGTCCTTCTAGCCTATATGTGGATCTACTGTTAAATTTTAGCGGTTAAATTTTATCTTCTAGCCTTTCTTCGACTAGGCCTACTTCTGATGTTGAAGTGTGCCTCGATGTGATCTGTTATATGGAGTGAAGCGCTGTAAAATCAAAGTGAAACATGACACGCTAGATAGATCAACTAATTTATGTCCTACCCTTAGTGTGTCTCTGCCAAATTCCTGTGTGGTATTGATTGAACATGTGCATCTGCCTATTTAGTGGGCAGTATAGATGTTGCATGGAACGATTGCACTTGGAAGGAAAATCTTGTAGAACTTATAGCTAGAACTAATGATATGATTGTGGCACCGTATTGTCAATATGGGCTACCAAATGATTTGTAGTCGGGCAACGATCGCTTTCTTCGAAAATTGACTCGACCGAAGTCATGCCATGCGTCGCTGGACTATAAAATACATTTAGGCCCACGCTCTTCTCGATGACCAAATTATTTATTAGTAAATTTTGAAAAAAATATTGATTTTGGCTCATTGAGCCATAGACTTTGGTTAATATTATATGCTTGACCTACAAGTACATGACATTATAACATGGCATTGTAACCGAGGCCTACGTAGTCGTAATTCATAGTCCTAGTCCTAATTCTACTACGAATTTTAGAAACACCAGCTCATTTTTATGATAGGCCATTAAATTATTTGTAGTGTACTGTATATTCGTTTTGCGTCACTGCGATTGAGCAGCCGAGCCTAATGGCATGTTTACCTCTTTTATACAATGTAGATCTGCAAAGGGCTATAGCATGGCAGGCTTCGAAAATGTGTGGTGTTGATATTGGAACTGCTACATAACTATATGTGTATTATATTATTTAATAGATCTCTAGGCACATACATATACCATGAATGGGCGTCAATGTATATTGTGCGTTGAGGTGGGTACTAACTTTTTGAGGGGATGGGTTCGATATTGAGTAGCAAAAAATGTTGAAAGAGTCCGCTTGCGTTGCATGCATATTTTTTGAAGGGGGGGGGGGCCCAAACGGTCGTTTCAAAACGATTTAGACCGACCCTTCCTTCCCCAAAACCCGTACACCCACAGAAACGACGCTTATACTGTTATACATGCATATAATTGTTTGACTTGTTTTTTTGGCATTATTGAGGCTTCAAAAGATAGAATGTTCAAAGCGCAGTCTGTGATAATGTGAAATGTAAATACAGTGTAATGTTTTTAAAGATTGTGTGGCTTGCGTTGTTGTTGTTGTTTTTCAACGTCTGAATTAAGTTAAAACTTAGCCTATGAGTCGACTCTATTTCATATATTTCTCTTCAGTGCTCTGCCACATGGCAGGTGGGATTTGGTGTCCAAACCATGCACCTTGTCCGATCTTCGGCCCTTCTCTGCATATCCACATACGATTCCTTCTCAAGCAGGTCGTCTATCAGTCCGATACGTGGCCTTCCCGGTCCTCTCTTGCCCTTCATTCTTCCCTCCATCACCTCTCTCAACAAACCGTCTTTTCTCATTGTCCAGTTCAGTTTTTCTTTCCTCTGACTATCATTTCGATCATAGTCCTTGTTTCTCCCACTCTCCTCAATACCTCCTCATTTGTTATCTTCTCTGTCCAACTAATCTTCTCCATTCTTCTCCATCCTTATATTTCAACTACTTCTATTTTCCTGGTGTTCTCCTTCTCGAGTGTCCAAGTTTCAGCGCAGTATGATGCTCAGACCAAACCGCCGCCTTCACAATCCTCTTTTTCACTTTCCTGCTCAGCCCTCTAGTCAACAGATCCCTTCGCTTGGTGAAGGCATTCCTTGTCATTCCTATCCTCGTCCTGATTCCTCTCGTGCTCTATCAGTTTGCCTTCTCAATCCATTAATCGGCTTCTTATACATCTTAGTTCCTTCATTCGTTTCGTACATTCTTAGATTTCCGTCTCTGTTTCATACACAGTGGCAATACATGTACAATCAAGTGTAGGGGTTAGGTTAGGGGTCTGTGCGTATCACGGAGATATCAATGAGGGCTGACGGGGTCGAGGATCGGGGTGAATCTGTCGATCGAGGGG
>JAQIWG010002544.1:0-20109 GCA_034695025.1 Chamaedrilus cognettii | reverse complement strand
CAGTTGCAGTTAACTGATGAATATTTAGCAGTTTTTGCGTATTACAGTTACAGTTAAAGTTAACTGAATTAACTATGGGCTACAGTAACTAATCTAGTTGTTCTTTTGTAGGCACAGCCTACTAATACGCTTGTGATTTTGTTTTGTTGTCCGATTCTGTATAGAATTTTTGATGTGATTCTATATCTTGCTAATAATTTGTAATGATTTTAATTTATTTAGTGGACACTATAAATAGACTTTGTATTTTCGATAATTTTGCTTTTAACTGACGTTCATTCGTGCAGTGCATAGTGGTGCAGAGCATTTATATGTATTAAGTTATTATTAGTTTATGCGACCAGATAATAAATGACAAAGAATAATCATACATAAATATTATTTGCCTACTAGTAACTCATGGGCAATTATTTTTATTAACTGCCCTACTTGTCAATTAATAACTGCAGGTTTATCACATGAAGATTAATTTTAGGCTCAATAATTTTCGGATGAGTACAGATACCTCTCAGACTGCCTATCCATATTTTTTAAATCATCAAACACAGATATTTCTGTGTATATGATCGGCTGTATGCATTCGCGTGAAACATTGTCCGCGATTGGTTGTTCTTCACTTTATGTTATCTACTTACGGATCGCAGATATCGGCGCCTCCGAAAACATGACTCAAAAACTCGAATTTTTTTTTTTAACGGTGTAGAAATTATCAAAATTTTGGCAAAAAACCATTACATATAGTTACAAATTGCGTAACTTTTATTGCGTTGCACTCAATCCTTCTGTCACGTACCGATAGAATGTACTTTTTAAAATCACATAATGATGTACTTTCACATTATAAAAATCACGTTTCACATATAAACTTTCAGACACAAAATACATGCAATAAAACACTGCCTCTGTTTATTATTTTACACTCAAAATTGCTTACCAGCCATAACTGTCTTTATCACACTTACTTTCATCCGAAATCCTCAACAGACTAGCTGTAATTAATAATCACCGTTTAAATCTGCATTAAACATCGACACATTAGGCTTGAAGCAGGATTGCGTACAATGGTTACATATAAATAATTTCACCGGAAAGAAACCAAACAATATCAAGAAAATTTGATATATTCGCTAAAATAACGACAATAGTTAATGGAAAATAACTGAACATCCATAAATGATTAATTCTATCGTTTATGGACTGCCTTGATGATGGCAAGCTCATTTTGGTCTGTCGACAAAGCGTGTCATTACATATCAAAGTCAAATTAAATTAGTTTCTTCCTTAGCTTATTGAGATCCTATCTTGTTGCACAGAAAATAACGAATACAAATCGCAATAGTTCCACTCGTAAAGCATCCGAATTTGTGACATCTTTCACAATTTAGCAGTCCTTATACATAACGAGTGTCCCTTTAAGCAGTCGTAGCGTAGCGCGAATAACCAATTCACATAATTTTTATATACAAGAAGTTCACTTAGGTTCCCTTGCCTATCCGCAACAGTTCTACATGATATACTTTCACAGAGACAAATAATGGAATAAGGCATCGCGCGTTTCCGCTTCATCAGTCCACCTGATTCGTCAAAGTCACAACTTTTATATTACTACAGATTACCGAAAAAGTGTTCAACAAATCCTAATCACTTTGACTCGAAAGAGATATATTTTTCAAGTGTTTCATACTTAGAACACTAGGATGGTCTTATTCTTAATTCTTCAAACTCTTCTATACCAATCAACTTTCATTCCTCAGATTCAGTTGGCTCGAAGAAGGCATTCTGTAGTTTCCACCCACCCCTCTGATCCAATCAAATCTCAACTGTGGGTCTTGCTGAGCACATAGCCTTGAGCTTGCAGACACATCAGTCGCTTCTCCACACCCTCGCGATCTACAACACAGCACAACGCAACCAACATAATATACTACTGAAATACTTATCATTACTAATATACAAGCTATTGGTGAACAAGATGCAAAGCCAAGCGCTATGGTTATGCCAACTAGCTGCTTGTGATATAAATGTCAAACTATCCGTTGTCATGGACACTATCAGTATAGAAATTAGTTGAAATTTTTCAAAACAGTTAAATCTTTTTTTTTAATGGCGTACTGTAAAACATGAAATTTTGCTGCACTTAATTTTCGTGTTTTTGAGGCCAATATTTGCCAAATATAATAGCCAATATTCAGCAGCTTAATCCTCGTGCATGATATTTTTGCCAGTTTTGTCGATTCGCAAAATTCACGAAAATGACATGCATGTGCGAAAATTAAATGTTTTACAGTAGATTAAGATGCAAGGAATCCTAATCTGAAGTCTTTTTTTTACAAAATCCCGTGCAGTTACTCTGCAGTGAATTTTGAAATAGAATTTAGAACATTTAATTGCAGATAAACCGCGACAATGAAAAAATTCAAATTGAAGATTTAGATTCCCCATACCCAATATAGTCTAAAACAATACGTTTTTACGCAAAAATCTATTTCGTGAAACAGTCGCGGCTTCGTTTGTATGAACGCAGTCCGAGCTGTAGTAGGCTGGAGCTGCAAAAAACTTGAAAAATATCATAGGCTGTCAAACAGTTGGCTACGAGAGAGTCAGTTGCATGCATTAACAATCCCAAGTACAAGAATAAAAGGCAAATATTGAACGCGTAGGCCTACATCGAGTGAAGAGCTGGCGGCTGCGTGCATCGTCTGCTTGCTGTGCAAGACTGTGCAGCAGCAGCTGCGCGATGTGGTAGTGGCGGTAGCACTGCAGCAGCACATACAACACATCACTTAACACATCTGCACGCCAAGCCATTAGAATGTCATATAAATTCTGATTGCCACGTAAAGGCACAACACAATGCAATATAATTATCTTTATGAAATTATTAGAAAGAGAAGCACGCACACGTTTTTGCTAAATCACATAAATTTGTGGTTTTTAGCTATGAAAATCCAAAAATCAACTATAATATCCATCAAAAACAGTTAAATTAATTGCATCATTTAAAGATCAAAAGCTATAAATAAAATTAGATGCACTCTGGCAACGTTTAAATTTTTGTGATTTGTTGTTTTCTTTTTTATTCCGTTTAACCCTAAAAGAACTCAAAGAACGTAGATCACTCGCCTCTTGTGGATTGCCGAGCACCTCGTCCGTAGCGGCAAGCTGACACTGAAACCATAGATAAATAAATGAACAAAAATATCCTAGATATATATCTTTATATTTAGTTATATAATCATTTCTTTATTTCGCCACTAAGGCAGACAATAGCATAACATAAATAAGCAGCTTCGATCGATAAAAGCATCAAGTAAACAATAAAGAAAACCACTGTTAGGCTACTAAGAATGTTAAGTGTATTAAATACCAAATAGTTACTTCTAGCTAAATTGATATCGATGATTAAAAATGAGACCACATTTTATGCTTCACGGACAACCAACAAAGGCAGGTAAAATATTATACTTTAGCGTTACAGCATCAAGTTCAGATTGACCTATCCATCTGAACAGTGCTTCCACAGTTGAGCCTGATGCTAAACTCTATGAAAAAAAGAAAGTATATCAGTCTTAATTTGATTAACATCATTCTATATTGTATTTACACATTAATTTTTTTTTTACATATATAATTTGATTTCATATTCTATTTTATTTTTAAAAATTTCATTATCCGAATTTTTGTACCATTTAATCTATATATTTTTTATCCACCGACATATCGGATTTCTTGTTAATTTTCATGGTGTCATTCCATTGATGTTAATATACTCGCTGAATTGCAAAATGAAAATGTTTCTTAAAGCAAACACAATCATCGCATCCAATCACCATCTCGAGAGCGCAGCTGTAGAGCAGCCTGTCGATGCAGACCGAGTCGTGCGACAGTTTGTCTGTGACATCATCAAGCAGGGCGCCAGTCTTGCTGATGGTGCGACACTTCGCCAGACACTGCTGATAGAGCTCGTTCATGCTCCGCAGAACTGCATCCACACACAAGCAGTCTTTATTTCACACATCCCTGCGAAAAGACATTTTTCTTCTCAATTTAAATATATTCTTTAAGACAGTAATCCAATTCCCGTACGCCATAACATCATTAATCGATTAGAGCACAATCACAGTGCTAAATTTCAAATAACAAAACAAGAGTTGCTACGTGAAATTCACAAACAAAACGGCATAAAAAATTCAAAGTATAAAATTGCGTACCGGTACGAGCAAAGTTTATCAAGCGTAAAATGCCAAAAATGATGGCTAAATGCAAATCGTACGCCTAATTTAAAGCAAACCGGTTATCACGCGTGAAAATCGACAATAATGGCGTGGCCTACGCTCCTTATATATACTGAGCAGTCGCACTCCGCCGCCTGCCTTACAAAATAACAGGCATAGCGGTACGCTTGCTTTATCAGGAATAAATTTAACCCTTCACATCAGCTTCTTAATAGACATATTGTTTCGTAAGATACTTTGGTGCACGAGACCCCTGAGCTCACCCCGCTTGACCCCTGTCGAGGTCTGAAGGGCGCCGCTGGCCAGGGTCTCCCTCGCGAACTCGAGCCCCGCCCCCACCAGCTGCAGCACCCTCACGTACAGCATTAGCTGCTCCACGCACCGCTGCGCATCAGTCGCAAACAATACCCCCCCCGCGGGGGTCCGGGGAGACGGCCCCCCCGAGGTCAGGAAGGACTGGGGGGCGAGGGGGGATGCGCGCCCCTCGGCGATGTAGACGATGCAGTGGGAGAGGTCGAGGAGAAACTCAAATTTGTCGAGCAAGTCCGTGAGGGACTTCTGCAATATGTACATGTACATTAGGTCACATTTAAAAAATAATGACAATAACATATCTATTATCTATCATATTTAAATTAACTTCGGAGTTCTTAATTAGCCAACTGTTATATATATTCAAGCCAATTATGTAAGAAACTATAGGAGGTAAGGAGTGCTTGAATATGCCATTTCTGCAATTAAATTCATAGATTAATCACCACTTGTAGCAGAAACAATAGCATACAAAGAGACAATAGACAATATGCAAGAATACATTAGCGCACTCACTACCAGTATTATATATACTAAGACCTCCTAGCTAACACTTGAAAGACATAAATTCAAGGCTAACCCTTAACCGAATATTCAAATGCAAATAGGCTAATTCAGTGAATCGCCAAAGTTTGACAAAGTTGTTCTTACGTTCATCACTGTTCGTTCGTCGAGCTCCGGGGCGTGGAACGAGATCGGACCCTCCATGTCATCGGCGAAGATGGCCGCCGCCCCCACAAGGGTTGTGGGCGTGGCGAGGCGATGAAGGGAGGTGGGTGAGGTGCCAGACTCCATGGCCTGGGGGGCCGGATCACAGACTGGAGAACAACGGGGTGTGACACCGCTGTCCAGAGCATCTGCGCCAAACCATGCAAACTTTTGTAAATCATTTTTCCTAGTCGCTTTAAAATTTTTGTTTGTTCAATTAAACCGATTGACGAGCAATACGCTGCACAACAGATTAGTATGTAGAGCCTGCAATGCCAGACTTAAAAAGCTCATTGTGCTGTTTCCAGACACTCGTTTGAAGAAAAGTTTACCTAGGCACAATTTTATTGTATAAGTTCTGAGAGTAAAACAGGCAATATCAGAAAGGAAGGTGAAACGTCACGTTGAAAACGTTCATTTTAACCATTACAATTTACCAGAAGGAAAAAATAGACTAATTGATTAGCGCTATGACCAATACCCAAGCATGCAACAGTAACTCACAATAAAAGCTATAAATAAATAAGGAGTTTTAATTAAAACATCTTAAAAATGGCTAAAAGCTTTCGGCTTTTTTATGATTGTATTCCAGCGATTGCTAGTAAGATTGTTTTGCTAGTTGGTGTGACTCACTGGAGAGCGAGGGGGGTGTCCGACGACCAAACGCAAGCCTCAGCCGCTCAGCATTGATCTGAATCCCAACGTCCCTCACCCCCCTCCCACGATCTGCTCCCACCCCATCCCCCCGGTCCCCCCGGTCACCTGTCACGGGAGATCTGGAACGATCGTCGGCCAAGGAATCCATGACGTCACATGGAGAGTGACGGAAGTTTGGCGATCTGGGAAGATGACGGGCCGGGGCGCGATGGAAGTCTTGGGAGTCGGAGAAATTTGGGGCAGGGGAAGGGGAGAGTCGCAGTGCAGAGGAGTTGGAGTGGGGGTGGGAGTGGGGCGTGCAGAGGTTTGTAGCTGAATTGTGTCGGCTGCAGGGGGAAGAGCAGGCGGAGTTAGGCGGAGGTGTGGAGGATTGCGTGCTTATCATGAACTGAACTGTGAGTGAAACGCAAGGAACTGGGTTAATTATTTTCTCTCATTTATACTACTGGATTAAGTCATTATTTATTACTTATGTCATTGGATCAATTCATTATTAATTAATTTAAAGTAACAAAGTGATAAAGTAATAGCGATAGATGTCAGCTACTAGGTATTAACCTGCGGGTGGGGTCATGGATTGGATGCAGGGAGTGTTGAACACTGAGCCCCGTGATGAACCGTACACCTACAGCCACCAATGCACATGATTTATCCACTAGCACACCTCATGCAATATAATACCAGCAGCAGTCAAGCATAATCCGTAGGCAATCAAATATCATTGTATCTTATTTGATCCAGTCATATTATTATAAGATATATAAACAGTCAATTATTAAATGCACGTACAATATCTCACAGTTGGTATAAATCAATTCCTTTTCAGTCACGCCATATAGTGACTCAATAAAAACGCACATTAAGTGCTACAGCCATTTTGTCTCTGACAAATAAAAAAGAAAACAATCTGCATCTCAAGATATAGATTATTGATTGCAATAGCACTTGCTGCAAAGATTACTGATTCAAAAACTCACAGCGGGTGACCCAGATCTCGGTGACCCGGATCCTGGTGACTCAAATTTCGGCGACTCCACCGACATTCTCGTCACGCCAGACGAAGGGCGGCCATCTTGTCGCCTTAATGACGTCACAGGCACTCTGATTGGCTGGCTGGGAGCGCTGGGGGCTATCAGCGACGATTCTGATTTGCGGCTGTACGACACTCGTAGATCTGGGGAGGAGGATTTGCGACGCTGAAAGGAGAGGGGGATGTTGAGGGATTTGGGTCGCTCTGCCCCCCTTAATTCCATGACACGGGGGCTGGAGGCCATCGGGCAGTAGGGAGTCTCATCTGTGACAAACATCGAATCAGTTGTTAGCATAATGGAAAGCAACTTGTGGCTTGTACAAAATGAAACCAATGCCTTCAATTACTTGATTATACATTTTTACTAATCAAGCGTATCTTTACACTGTTAACATTCAAAGCACTGAGGAATAAAATAAAATAAAATTACACTTCTGAAAATGCTACTTGGCATGGAAATATGGCAGCTTCCTTTTACCAATAGCAAAATCAGAAATCTGCTTCATTACCGTAAAAGATCTACATGACTCTAGAGAGACAGTCTATTGTTTAAAATCTCTGAAGCATTCTGCTGCACCTCAAACATTCTTGAGTCTGCTGCACTTCTCCCGCATCTACGATTCAAGCACAATATGTTTTCCATCTCCGTTTGCATGACATATATTTTGTGTGCTACAAGTGCATACACATATGTACAAATATTATCGACCAATGACCTAATAACAAACTGGTAAACAGGACTACCATTCACGCTGTCCGGCTGCACAATAACGAAATCATCAAGGGAGGGATCGTCGAAGCAGCGGTCGTTTAGGCAAGGGGAGCCTGGCGCCCCCTTCGCATCCCCTGAGCTTATCCCAGAGTCCAGGCCCGTGGTGGATCCTCTGTCAGGGCGATGAAATTTATCCTAAACAACAAACCCGAAAAAGATATTTAGATTACGATAATTAATGCCTCATTGATTTTGCTGCATTATAGTGAAGAAAAATGATAAAAAAGGCTTCAAAATAGCGCTACGCCAGACAGACTCGTCGAGGCTCGCTGCGTATTGAGGACGAGGCCGGATTAGATGCGTTGATAAGAAAAGTCGCAAAGTTGCAGTCACAAAGTCGCAAAGTCGTAGTCGCAAAGTCGCAAAGTGAATTTTAACTAAGATATCTGACTAGGAGCTAATCATAAATGTACAAACACCATCCATGAGAATTGAATAAAAATATAATAATGTACTTATATATGAATGTTCATTCGCCCAAGGGCAGATAACAACAGCATTAATTAAGCCACACGCAGTAGTAAGGTGTTTATCTTTAAATTTCAGTCACGCATGTTAACATTACCTATAATGTTAGGTTACAGCATGTTTCCGCAATGAACACAAAATATTCTACTGAAATTCATTGATATAAAAATCAAATTAGGAGTTTAATAGATCAAAGAACATGATGCCAAGTTGAAAGTGATGCCTAACCTGCTGATGTGTAGTGGCAGAGTGGCTGGGGTGAAGTGAAGGCGGTGTGAAGTGGGAAGTAGCGGAGGGGTTCAAAGCGGAGAGGGATCCTTCACACTCTACTCGGTCCATCACAGCTGGAATGTAACCAATATGAAAAATAAATATTGATATATATAAAGATAATTATTCTCAATCCGCAAAATTCACAAAAAAATCCAAAAGATAACAATATCTGCATATTCAAGTTAAGATCATGCATGTTCATGAACATATACTAAACAGTCGATAAAAATCCCAATTTAAATCGCTAACTTTTGGATGTTCAACTTTGTAAACCATTTAATAGAATTCAATAGAAGAAAAATATCATGTCAAAGAAGTAACTAAACCTTCGAATTAGGAGAAGCAGATGTTAATAAAAAAAATACCTACGACATATATTTGGTGCATACATGTATAGGGCCGATAAAATATAATAAATCTGAAAATTAATGCACAGAACAGTTTTTTAAATTATCAAAACACTTGCAGCAGCTACATTCAAATTTCAAAACTGTTCTTTTAAAGCAAACGACACATACCTGATTTAGATGCGAGCAAGAATGGATGTGCAAAGAATGATTCTGAAATAGAAACAAAAAAGATCGAAACATCAAAGATCAGTTCAAATTATTACAAATAAGATCAGAGCAAAGTTATATCACATTAACACTAACATTAATATTAAATAAATTTCCTTCCAACATCATACAGTAAAGATATGATGTAAAATTTGAATAACAGAACAATTGAGCCAAATTGATTTAGAGAAAGCACTAACAGTTTTAATAGCAAAGAAGAAAAAGCTGCAATTTACCGAAGCTCATTCGTTTCTTGGCATTTCGTCTCAGCAAGCCGAGCAACAGAGACCTCAGCTCTGGACTGGTTCCCTCCGGTATCCTACAACACAGCACCCAAATCAAACGTTGTACAACATCGCAGGTTTTTGCGACGCCTAACCACATTTTTACATTTGCATTCACACAAAAAGAAAGATTCAATGCGCTTTACCACATGCTTATGAAGCTCGCATCAAAAAATAAAATCAAAGATTCTGCACTCAATTTTGAGATTAAAAATTATCGCTATAATTAAATCACACTTTTCGGATTGAATATTAATGCTGTTTATTTTATACAAACATACAAGTTGATAATCCACATAACATCGAGTTTTGCAAAAAAAGCCTATAATAAAATCAGTTGTAGAGTACTAAAACAGCAGTTATAATTTCTATACTTATTGAAGCTGTAAAGGCTGAAGTAGGTTTCAATTCAAATGCGATAAAACAAGAAAATCATACAAAGTCAAATGAAAAAGTTAGTTCTACCTAGTACAAGTGCTGTGTAATTCAAGAGTATGAATTAATAAGTTAGAACAATAAAACTTCATCATACACAGGCTTGAGATCGTCTGTGAGCTCATAGACTTGTCGCAGTTGTTGCGGGGTCTTGGCTGTGAACGGAGGTTTGCCCATCAGACACTGGTACACAATGGTCCCTACGCTCCATAGGTCCGCCTTGGCGTCGTAGCGCTGCGACATAATCACTTCCGGAGCCTGGCCACACCAGCGCACTCATTAGAATACTATCCACACCAGCACACTAATCAAAATACTCTCAACATCATCTGCAGAACAAATGACAGGCATCTTGACACGTTGGACACTAGACCCATGGTGTGGATTAAAAAAGCACACCTCTGAAAAAATGTCTAATTTGTCAAACAGGACAAGTAAGTAATAAATAGTGCAACCACAAAACGTTACAATCAAGCAAAAACTTTAGAAGCAAACTGTTCTGACCATGTATAGAGGCGAGCCACACATGGTCGCAGCCATCACTCCGTCCTTGAGAAAGCGAGCAAAGCCAAAATCAGCTGAAAAATGCAAAATGCACTATTAAAATCATTAAACACAAGGTTTCAGCAATCCCATAATTTTAACAGCTTTTTGTTAGAAAGCAGCATAATTACATATTTCATTCTAATACAAAGTGACACAAATACATACTAGAACCGGAACATCAATTAATTGATCAAGTAAAAAATTAAGCAGTAAAATATGCTCTAATAAAAACGATTAGATTGATTGAGGAGGATCTATCATTATCCAAGTAACTAGTCTGGACTATGCAGTATATACTGGTAGCCTACTGTAAATAGCCTTGCTACCTATTTTAAGAGTGATTTCTGATGCAGCTGGATTGGCTCGGCCAGAGTGGGAGAGTAAGATGTTCTGAAAACAAACAACCACTTGACAGTTAAACTCTGCAGGCGTCAATTCTTGCCCAACAAGCACCAGCACTATGGAACTGCCCACTAAACTGCTAAGTAGGCCTAGTGCCCATAAGGGAGTGAAGCTACAGTTATCAGTTGTAATAAAATTGGGGAGTTGAAATACAAGCAGTAAATATTTAGTTTATCATGCAAAACTGCTTAAGATTATTACCTAGAGAAATGCGCAAGGCAAAGGAAGTATTATTAGTAAGTCTGTGCCGGTTGTAGTGGACCTAACCGCAGTGACACCAAGAGGAGTCACTACATACTGTATATTGAGGCACGTGTGGAGATAGCGGGGGCGGGGCTCTTCTCCGCGGGGCAAACCAATTACAACCGTCCACAACTTGATTGACAGGGTCATGGCCTACACATCTCCAATCGCAATAGTTCAAAGTGATTACCCATGTAGGAGAAAACAAGAAATGCAAGCATACCTGAGGTTTGAGATCTCTGTGTACCACGCCCTTCGAGTGAATGGCCTTCATTGCTGCAGCTGTATCACAAAGCACAACTTGCTTTAACTTAACTTAGACCAGCAGACTCATCACTTCGTACTTCAATATTTATATCTCATAATCTGATTCAAAGTTATTGATCAGATACTATCAGATATACCCATCAAATATTATTTAATTACAGTATACATTTTATACCTTGACTACACATAAAATCTGAGAGTCAAATACCTTAATAGCCATGAAGAGCTCTGCTATCCACAAGCTATTTTGACCTAAATTCTAATGTGCCCCCGGCAGCTCCTTAATCAATATTTACTTGCTAAATATTTGGTTTCCAGGTCCTTTCAGTGGTTCTTTCAGTGCATCGCTATTCTATTATCAACAATAAAGTCATTCTTTTCAGTTATCATTAGGAATACATAATACACAGGAGCAGGACGCACCAATTTGCCTCAGGAATGCAGCGATCGTTTCTTCATCCAGTGAATCGTGCGCTGCAACGAAAAAAAACAATTCTAAACGTTTGTTAGTATTCGCATTAGAAGATTTATTTAAATTTCCAATCCTCCACTGAAAACTCATTTCTAAAGCCCGTAAAAGCCCGTTGCTTAATATCATATCTGGTATTTGGTGCAGCGGATCAGTAGGCTAAAGTAACTTAGTGACTTCTTCACCACTTTCAACACCGAGCGAGCATCTAACAAATTTTTTAAATAATTAAACCGTACTGCCGATGTAGAAGAAGACATATATCGAGTATTTGTTGACTTAATGAAATATATTGCTCCTTTAATATATTTCTAAAAGGGTCATACACCAGATCCGGCAAAAGCAAAGTCTCAGAAGCCACTTCCTGTCTCCCTTCCTGTCAGATAATTTTCTGACAACACTTGTGCAGTTTTTGGATGCAAAACTGCGCTGCAGGAGTAAGATCTAGACCGAAAGCCATGGCAAGCCGCCAGCTTTTTATAACACATAGAGGGGCAATTACCACTACATTAGCAGGACACTGAATATTTTGGCTAGAAACATATTGAAAGGCTGGAGAAAGGTCAGAAACTTCTAGAATCAAGACTCTCGGTAACTGCAGCAATAAACATCAACAGTGATCAGCAAATTGCTGCAGCCTAGCTAGGCCAAAGTGCATTGCATCAAGCGAAATCAAAATTAGCCTATGACTAATGACGCAGCATCTTGAGCATAGACAACACGCGCCACGCGCTGCGTTTTGCTACAACTTGTGTTGATTTCTCTTCATACAATGCCTTTATGTAATATCAAGTTGCATGTCCAGTGAATACCCTTTTTTTAAGTCATCAGTTCCTTCAAAATTCTGCAGCATCAACTGCTCACTTGCCTTCACCCCTGCCGGTCGGGGAACAAAAAATTTACCTGCATCCCAGAGCTCCTCGGGCGAGTTGTAAAAGGCGACTTAAGAGGGGGAAGCGGTTCTGTGCTCGGCAAAGCCAAGACTGAGGCACAGAACCGACTGTAATAGTCTTCGTTACTACACACCGTCCTTAAACTCGCAAGGGAAGAAGAAGAACTTGCCAAATTTTTTATTTGATCTCCAAGCGATTGCATAGATCTACATCAGCTTAGATAAAGTATTATTACAATGCTTTTAACTATCTAGCACACAGCTGATGCAAACTGATGTCGACACATATCGCAATGCGATAAAGGATGCCAATATTGCGATAGAGCCCAATCAGATGAGAACGACATTCAATAGTTCTTTTGACATTCAATAGTTCAAGCCTGCTGCAATCAGCAACAATTGCAGTGGCCATTGCCCCCTTGACTCATTTTATTTAGGCATTACAACCAACGACATCTTTGATTACAACACACAGATTTTGAAGTAAACTTTAACAGCAGGCCACAAAATAAGTCAGTTCTTATCACAATAATTATCAA
This sequence comes from Chamaedrilus cognettii, assembly GCA_034695025.1. Taxonomy (NCBI): domain Eukaryota; kingdom Metazoa; phylum Annelida; class Clitellata; order Enchytraeida; family Enchytraeidae; genus Chamaedrilus; species Chamaedrilus cognettii. The sequence continues at coordinate 7,020 of JAQIWG010002544.1, read as the reverse complement.
AGTGTGATTATTATCGAAGTGTAAGAAATGACATAAAAAATTGGACACCACCGGCAATAATGCTCATTTAGACACACACGCAGTGAGAAGCAGATACAAACTAACCTTGTAAGTATTCTGCTAGGTCGCCACCATTGCAGTACTGAAACGTAAATAATTTCTATTGTTTATATTATTTACAGATACTCAAAGCCTATAAGAGCTTGCTTCTAGAAAGTTCCACTGTCCTCATCATAACGTGACACATTTTATTACATTAAAGGCTTCCATAAATTCGACAATAATTTTCAGCAATAATTTGCCGTTGTCATTGCGATCTAATGCAAGACATGCTTTGTACTCAAATGAATACTCAGATCAAGTCCATTCAACTAATAATATAAAGAAGAAGCGTAACCAGGAAGATCAATATTGCATCGGAAAGAGGGAGCGGTGAAATCTTAAAATTTTGAATTCTACTTTCCTTCAACGTTTTAGCGTTGTACACTGTACACTGTACAAGATTCGCTGTTGAGAATTCATGAAATACGGATGTAGCCTGTACACTGTACAGGCTACATCCGTATTTCATGAATTCTCAACAGCGCCAAATTAGAAATAAATTACAAATATTGTGATTATTCATTCAAAAGAGTCTCACGATTGAGCAGCCATTTTTCAGTAACAAATCCTCGTATATGAAGCTTACAAATTCATTTGCCTACTCAAAAAAGTGCATCAAAGAAAACACCTGCAATAAATCACTAGACTGTCAAAGTTCTTATACATGGTATTCTTGAAGAGTTGGTCACCATGAAATCTTACCTCCATCACAAGGTAAACGTGTTGTTCCGTCTCCTAAGATGGCAAACAAAGCACATGCGAATTTTCTTAACACAATTTTTTTCTTTTCTAATATATTTAATATATAGCAATTTTATATATATATTTAATTTATAGCAAATTAATATTGCCCCAAAGTTGTCAAATTAGAAAAGCTCCTGAGTCTAAAAGCAGATAAAATCTAGATGTCAGGCTATCCACACTCAGAAGTAACCTGTTTCTATTTCACAGCCTATTTTCATAACAGCGTTATGACCAGTCAAATATCAGTTTCTGCTATCAGAGAGATTCAAACTGTGTCAAGGCCATTGTTTAAAACTCAACAGTGTTTATCCAGGGCCCGAGTTAAAAGAATTCGTGTTTAGTTCAATGGTGGTGCTGCAGTAATGGCACAAGGCCATATTGTTAAGCAGCAGTGCACGCTCATGATTGGGTCCTGGAGAGCACGTGATCGGCAGGCCTATGCTTCGTTGAAGTATTCCCAGCCTTGAAAGCAGTTTGTTTGGTTTAGAAAACATCATCAGCTGAGTTTTCAATTTTGACCCATGACATATAATATATTTGAACTCTTTTAGTGAAAAATAATATATGTTTTAGCAGGTTACGGCTGTGTGGTGCAATAGATCTCCAAAAACAAGCTTAATTTCATCTTGGCACATGCATTTGTCTTTATCATACATTCATATCACAGAATAATTACAATAATAGATATTCACTTATTTTGCAATTTGATGAAGTCACAATAAATGACCCTAGGCCAAGCTTTGCCCTATTCCAGTCATTTGGAAATGTTAATGATAAGTTTCTACTTGGCTTTGTATATTAACTATATCAATGCAAGCAGCTCCACGCTTGTATGCTCTCACAAAATCTTATCACACAATAGTGCAAGTTCACCCCAGTCAAGTAGGCCCTATTGACTAAGAAAACCCAATGAATTACGCGAGCTCCTCACTTAATATATTAATTACCAACAAATTTCCACACTATGATTCCGGCAAACTATAGCCCTCAATTTTGCACAACGTTATGACTTGCGCACTTGCTACTTGTATTATGCACATTTTGTCCAATAATGCAATCAATAAATAACTAGTTAGGCAGTCAAACAGCGACCTATTGATTTCATGGAAATGAACCCATGTTATTCTATTTAATATATATACATTATAGGGTCATCGATATTGATTCATGTTATTGATCCGCAAGCTGCCTCAATATTTCATCAGCTGTCACGCTCCATGGCCCAGAAAGCAGCCAGGCTGTAGGCCACAACTTTGTGGTGTTCCACCTTTCTTATGGATCAATACTGTGTGGGCATGGGGCCAATGGCGCAACAAGTAACTGCTATTGACTGCCACAATACTTATTAATAGCACAACAAGTATTCATGGCGCTTATTTTTCAGAGATGGTCATGCTGTGCTTGTAGCAGGTGTTATACTGATATAAATATTTGTGTACATAGATCCATAAACTGACCCTAACACACCTAAGCATCCACCAATCAAATACTGTACCTTGACAAGGTCCACTTTAAAGAAATGTAGAAATATTTGGCAAGTTTTAATATGTTCTTTAAGTAAGATGCTGGATGATGAGAGACTTGCCATTGTGGGCGTGGCCTGACAGAGAGGAGATAAAGGTCAGATTTCCTGTGACGTCATATAGTAGATCGATAACATCTCCAGAGCTATCAATAACTAAAGTGAGACCATTTGGTATCCAAATGACGTCATCAAGTGATAAATTGACCTTGACCTTGATGACATAAGTGACCATGACCTTGATGTACTAAGAACACTGTTGACCAGTTGGCCATCTGCGATAGCCACTTCTAGGTAGCAGCCTATGACTTAATTGATCGCTGCTGTGTAGGCCTCCTGATAATTCTACACCTGCGCTCGCAGCAGCAGCACCCAGCCTGTAGTGTTTACTCTTATTTCCAGGAACCTCCCGGTACAAATGCACCGGAAGCGATTGCTCACAGCTCATGGGAGAGCAGTGATTTTCCATGTCATGATCCAACTAAACCGCCGGCTTCAACACACTACATAATTATGGTCTATATCTATAATATTATCACAGGCCAGAAGAAATAACAATTTCTGATTACAGGACTTCTAAGTGCAATCATTAGCCACTTGGAATAACGAAACCTGCAGGGTAATAATTCATAGAATTGTGTAATAATACACTGCCTACACACTTGAGTGCAGATGGTCAAGACTTCGAATCCAATTAGAGTATGTTAAGCATGGGACCCTAGTTAAGCATGGGACCCTAGAGTGTGTCATAACTTTAGAGTGGACTAACCTTGCAGTCGAACAAGGCCACAAGATTCTCATGCTTCAGATCTGTCAACTCCTGTCAATTACATGACGTCATTGCATATTTATATCGTTCAGCAAGCTGCACTGTTCACATAGACTCTAAATTTGTTATTCTTGTTTACAAATCAATTATCAACTACTAGTCAAATTAAAGGCAAAATAATTGACACCATACATAGCCATACAGTGTCAACATTTCAAACAATTTCATTATTAAATTGAGTACTAACAAGAGAAGTGATTTATAATAGTAGATATTTATAATACTATTTATTTGAAGCTCCAAAATTTAAAAAAATTTACAGGTTCAGATCATATATTTCCTCAAGCCTTGCCACGTATGTTTTTCAAAATTTGCCGCACTTTCTAAGATCTTTAGTATAGTAATCGCTTTATTAACAGAACAACACTATGTTTGTGAAATCACTTAATTGTAAGAAATGTAATTAGAAGTAATTTAGACAGGGGATAAGCACCTTCAGTATACTAATCTCCTTTGTCAGCACATTCGGAAGCTTCAACAGACTTTTCTTTGCAATGCACTTGATGGCCACGGGTCTGCTAACCTGCACAAAGGGCAAATAGAGCATAATATCAAACCCAGCTGACAGACTTGTCGTTAGCAGAGTATAGCAGGCCGGGCGTGACTGCAGCCAGCTCTCAGCTTGTTGTGCAAGCTCAGCCTATGAGCAGACAACAAAGAGCCGCAGCGTGCCTGTTACTAGGCAGATGCAAGCGCCGTGTAGCCTAAGTTGAAAGGGATCAGCCCCAGCTGATGCAATCTGCTCATCGCTAGCATCACTCTTTGTGTGAGATTCTATTGGCTACATTTGTAGAAGTACAAGCAAGACATCGATACAAAAAATTCATAAAGGATTGGCAACTAACAATAATATGCAAATAACAAAATGCGTAACCAACAATATGGAAAAACTAACAATAATGAGCAACTAACAATTATGTCCAGTAAACACTTAAATGCGTTAAACCCATAATGTGCAGCTAACAAAAATGCTTGGGGTTGAACCCCCTAGCTCGCATTGGCATTGGAACCCCTTAGTTTCGCATTGGAACCATCTTGGGAGATTGAAACCCCCTAGCTCGCATTGGCATTGGAAGTCCCGAATTCATGTTGGAACCCCTAGTTCGTTAAAAGCACCCCCCCCTCGCGAAGTTGGACTGGAGCAGAAAGGAAGTCGACCTTTGTAGCTGTTTTATAGCAAATCTAACCCTGTGCGCAGCTAACAATAAGTAAAATTTTAATTAACAAGAAAGACACACACACACTCGTTTTGTTGCCGCATTCTCACCAAGCAAGGACTCTAATAAGTGACAAACTTAGAAGTAGATCAAGACAATCTTTGTCAATTGATTATTCCTGAAGAAGGTGAAGTTTGAAGTTATCGATTCTCTACAATTAACTTCACTGAAGCTTTAGAGTGGATTCTATAGTCGTTCCTTTGTTCCCACCTTTACCTTTACCTTAGCTTAGGAGACAATTTAACAGCAGCCCATAAACGCCATTCAAAATAGCTTTTGTTTAGTCCATTTAAAATAAAATACCACCTCATTACAGTATCGTGACGTCATAGACTTCAAGCCAAATATTTTATGTTGTCACTGCATTCAAATTAACGTTATTTCTTGTGGAGATTATTATTTTTTTTTTTAGAATCAGAAATATATTGCAAGTTTTTTTTGAATGGCAGTCAAGGGCTGCCGTTAAATTGCGTTCCTTAGCAAAAAACTTGCTTAGCCGGACGCAAAGGTACGTCTGTAGAATTCACCCTTAAACTCGTTATGATGTTATTGACTACAGCTAAGCCAATAATCTTAAAGCGACACATTTAGAGAAAAATTGAAAACACATTTAACCGCTGTGCAGTTCTAAAATTATAACTGCATATGCGAAGAAGTCGCAAGAGGGTGGAGAGAGGATAGGCGGGGGCTGACGTATAAATTTTCTCTCCCGTGCAGATTTTTTACGTCAAACTTGAACCGCATAGTTTCACAATAAGAACAGTACTGCAGGCACAGATGATCTTATAGCTGCACATTTCAATTTAGAATTGCATATTGGGTGTAGAACAGCGTGTTAAACTATGCCCCGTCTACCTGCTGTCGATGGCACCCCTTGAAGACCATCGCAAACGCGCCGTGGCCTATCAGAGCCGAGGAGCTGAATTCGTACTCCCCCACCGATTCCATTTCTTCACTATCAGTCGATCTTCTAACCTGTAGCCTACGGTATTGATATCGATCTAAGCCTACTGTACATATAATTATTCAAAATAGTCAGTCATATTCAGGCATAGGAATTAATCTCTACCCCAACGCAATCAAACGGACATTCAATATTATGTCGATCTGGACTAGCGTGGTAGCTCTTTGCATTAATTACAAGCGCGTAGTAGCCTAGTATAGACTGTATATAGTTCCTTCTTGGTCTCAGTTCTGCGTACAAAATAATGCGTACAATAATGAAGAATCATTCTGACGCTGGTCGCTGTTTATAAATACACGCATCGATCAGCTGCTGCTGCCCGTGGCCTGCCGCTCTAAACGCGCGCCGAGGTACTCGCCAATGAAAGACAGTCCGACACGACTAGCACAAAGCTGTAAAATAATCTTTGCATTAGTGCATAAATTTGTGTATGCTTATCACGTCGATCATTGGCGGAGCAAGTCGTTTTAGTGCGCAGCTCGGTGCGCGATATGAATATTCATATTGATGCTAAAAATAGCCGCATCTCGCGATACGTTGATTGATTTTTACGGATGGTTAGCGTCATCGAGCTGTGGGCGTGAGAGTGGAATTTTTTGCACGGCGAAGAAAAATATAATGACCCAATAATAAGGTATACAGTTTACGTGCTTGAATAACGAATAACTTCGCCCTTATTTGCGCCTGTGCGATATGACATTGTTGTTGGTACAGCAGCTATCCGAATGCGATGTAAGGCAAAACTCTTTATAATCAAGACGTCATTTAAAAAACCATTTTTACCAGACTTTTCTGAAGAGGCCTAATACTAAGCCTCCCGTCACCCTATATTTTTTTCAAGCAACTTTTATATGATTTTTTTACAATGACAATTCACATTTCTCAAAATTTGGAGGGGGCTCTTTGTTCCCTTTTGACCCCGCGCCCATGTCATGAGGTCAAAGACTCTCTAGATATAGGCCACCTGCGCCAGAGCGTTCATCCCGCTGCGCGGAGCGTGGCATACACGCGCTTATGCAATGAGTTCATACGCCACAGAAACGCGTAACAGCTCAAGTTCAACGATCACTTGTATTTATATTCTCTATTATTATTACTGTTGAAGAAAACGAATACAATAGAAATCTTAAAATGTGGGCTGCCATTTCCAGAAATTTGTAGGAACCATAGATTAATAAGAATTTTTTGGTCATCGGGAGCAGCTGCATTTCGTAATGAGCGCACTATTTTCTTGCACTCCGCTAGCAGCGGATGGATCGCGCCGTGCAGCGGTCTTGTGTTTGTAAACAAAGCTCCATGCTCCAGCTGCGCTTGCCTCCAGGCACGCGCTCGAGCGGTCGCGCGGAATAACTGCCTACAGTTATCGAAGGGCGTTTAACAGGTAATCGTGGCTTAAGCTAGGTTATAATCGATCGACGATTTGGAGGATCAAGTAAGGTCAGCCTGGACTATGTCAATTTCAGACGGGGCGGTACCAAAAAATGAGACGCATGCACAGGCGCCAACAATTATCAACAATTTTAATTATTATTATATATAATATATATATTATAAATATATTATAAATATAATACGTATATAATATATATAATACGTATATAATATATATAATACGTATATAATATATATAATACGTATATAA